>JAHWXV010068776.1:0-18221 GCA_024586415.1 Phrixothrix hirtus | reverse complement strand
TAAAAGTAAAAATCGACGTGTCCGAGCGTTTTTTCCAAAAATCATCTGTTGTATTTTTATTGAATTTGTTCCATAATTTTGCCTCTCTCTGTATATATGTGCGAAGTTAGTTGTTTTAAGAAATTAAACTTTTGTATTAATAATGTATTACGACATTAATATTTATAGAGGTTTTATATAATTCAAATATAGAAATATACGACTCCCAACTACTAGGATCCAGTAATAAGGATTAATATGAATAAATGAAATTTTTAAAATCGGAAAAGGCACAAATATCGAAAAATTTTCCTTGGTATAAACATCGTTACTTCAAAAGTGGCACATTTATAGAAAGATTTTCAACAGGCTGGTACATGCTCCTTGGTAGTGTAATGGTTAGCACGTTGGAGTACCTATCCAAAAATCCTGAGTTCAAATCCCGGCCAAGAAAAATTTTTCTATATTTGTGCCTTTTCCGATTTTAAAAATTTCATTTATTCATAAAAATTTGTTCCTTTAACTCAAAATGGGTCAAATTATAAAATATAATTAATCCTGACAATTTATAAAAGAAACTTGTTGCATCTAATTTAATTATTACGCTATAATTGCCTGATCAACTGATCCTAGAATAAAAATCATGCTTTTCCTAGTGTCCAAACTGTAAAATTCAGTGAGTGTATCCTGAACTTAATTAATAAATAACGCAATGTAACAACAATTTTCACACATGCAAATAAACCTATTAGACAATCAGTTCTTGTAACTAGGCTGTTTTTGCTGACTTTAGTGTGGTACGCTTTTAACTATTGCAACAGTAAAAAATTTCCAGTTTTTTCTTCCGTGTTGTATTAATCCATAAAATAGCTTTGGTAAATTCGATATTATAACCCACAGTTATCTATCGGAAACCCAATCACAAAACTAACATCAGCTTATGTAAATTACAATGACATTTGACTTCCTGTCAATGAAATTTATTAGTTTACTATAATTTCAGATTTATTATTCCACATTGTTTAAAATCCGTGCAAAATTTAGATATTTTTGGTTGAAATTTTACCTCAGTGTTTTTATGGACCGAGAGTTGTCTGTACCTAGATTTTTGTACTGTACGATTGAAGTGCACAATGTTTACAAAAAATTTCAAGTACAACCGTACTTTTGAAACAGATATAAAAAAAAGGAGATTAATGTTACAGTCGAGAAAAGAGGTCTTCAAATGATGACCCGTAGACCGGAACAATGTGTGATATGTCAATTGGGATAAAAAACGATTGTTTATCATTAAAATTATGTCATTGTTATTTTTAAATTGAAACGAGCAGTTAATCACTTTGAAAACTATGGTTATACAGTAACGGATTCAAGTTTTTTTCTCCAACTTGTTAAATTTATTTTTGTTTCCTAATCTACCACTTTAAATAAACTTTTCAAAAACAAGTTTGCTGAAAAATACATTTTCATGATTTAAGCATGATTTTATATGTCAATCTGTCATGTGGTCACAATTGATTGGAATAGAATTGTAGTGATGAAGTAAATAATACGGTCACTGTTTTCGCGGCAGGGCGCCACAGGATTGGCGGAATTAAAACTGCGGACTGGTATTCAGTGCTCCAATTTCTAAATAAATTCGGTTGTAGGCTAATGAGTATTTGCCGCACTACGCAAGAGTGTTTTCAAATTATTTTGTCCTTTGCGTTTCAATAAGTTTGTTTTAAATCAATCCAATACTACTTTGATCCGAATAGCCTTTCGTCGTCGGAAACCATTGTCTTGGATGTGTATATTAACGTGTTTTTGCAATTTAAGTACAGTGGAACCTCCATTTAACAAATTTTTGCCTGGTTTATCACCTTTGTTAAATAGAAATTGCACTGTTTTTAGAATTACCATTTTTGGACATTTTCCGAAAACTAAAAACGAACTCTGCGATTGTAGTTCTCTCGTAAGCCAAGTGGTTTCGGGAACTGTTGCATTTCCCGGTTATTTTATTTGCTTTCTGATTTTCTATCAGCGTTTTCTTCGTTCAGAGACTTTTCTTGTTCGTCTGCAGGTCCCTTTTTGGATCACTATTTGGTTGTGTTCTGATCATGGAATTCTTTGATTTTTCTGATCCCATTACCCATAACTCCTCGGCATATGTTTCTCGTCAGCTGCTAGAAGTCTGATTACCAGATTCTTTGCTAGCGTAACTCTTCTTCTAGTATGCTTAGTCCAAGGCATATTTTTAGAACACTAATCCTAGATAAATAAACTGTTGCTTTATGTAGCTCTTCCGCCTTATTAGATCAATTTGTGTCTATTGTTCGGGCCTTTCCAACTCTGAATATCGAGCTACTTCCGTTTTTACTCTGTTTAATTGAATTGTCCGTTGTTTAGCGGCATTTTTCCATTCGTACTTTGTTCGATTGATGTTTGTTATAGTGGCCAACACCGTTACGTCGTCTACGAACGTATCTTCTCTTGTTTAACTAAGAATAGTTATAAATTATTGGTGACATCGGTGATCCCCGTGCTAGCCCTTTTTTGCTTTTAATCCTCTTTAACGTATTTTGATTTTAAATTTCCTTTTCTGAAAAAGGATTAAATTAGTTCTCTTAAGTACTGGAAAGTTCTTAGTTCTTATTTTTGCCATCAGGACTCACCGTTTTGGACCTATATGATTTTATTTTCCACGTGTTCTACTTTGTGGATCGCTTCCAAATTTCGTTGGAACCCGAATTGATTATTCTGGAAAATAAGGTTCTCTTTTGTTCTTCATTATACTGTTGGTGTTTTTGTTTAAACCTTTATGGAGGCTGAGTGGCCTTCTATTAGTCGGTTTGGTGATGTCGTTATCACATGTGAAGATCATTGCAATTTCTCCCTCCTTCCATGCTTTAGGATGTTTTCAGGATATTGTAATCACAATTCCTTTGATGTCCCTCAGGTAGCATCTTCATTGCTCTATTTGAGCGGTTTTGTTATACTCATCTTTATTTTTTCTTTTGCCTCCTCTTCATTTTTTGGTGAAATATTAGTGCACAGTATTTTTATCACTTTGGCTAGGACCTTTGTCTTTTCTGGACTCGTGTATATGTAACACCCTTGTTTTTATGAGATTTTTAAGAATTTTGCACATTTTGTTGTATCGCTCGTTAGTTTCTTACAGATTTTGACCTCAGCCTTCTTTTCTAGTTTTTATTACCTCTCGAACGTTTGTAATGATTTTTCCTCATTGGATGTCTCGCTTTCGTTTGTCGTTTCTTGTCGTTATTCTTTTCTTTCAGTATCTCTTTTCCATCAGCCGTGAGCACCCAACATGCGCTGTTTTTTAAATGTTATTTGGGTGGTAGCGATTAGTTTTCCACGCTATTTATCTGTTCATTCGTTTTATTTCGCTTGAATTCTCATAAGTTGTAATCAAATATTTTAATCAGTTGGTTTTGGTTTATTGTTATGTTTTGATGGAAAAATTGTCTTAATGAGGTTTGATTTTGCTCCATTGCTGCGCGTCTGTAAATGCCTGGAACTATTCTTACGTTCTCTGGGCAAGGCATTATTGTATCCTGTTTGCCTTCTTGGTATATTTGTATAATGTTCATCCATTATGATTTGGATTGGGACTATTCTAACGTTGGTGCTTCGCATTGAGGTCTGCTCTCTTTATCGTTGGTTTGTTTTAATCCGACCTAGCTCAGTAATATTGAGAGTCTTGGTAGGTGTTGGACTTTCGAATATGTCGTTTTTAATTAGGACTCCCCCTCTGAGCCTTCTTTAGCGTCTTTGCGATGTGTTGTACGTCTTCGAATTTTTAATCAGTTTTTCCTTTGTAGTACATTTCTATTATTAACATTAGATTTCCAATTCATGACGTGTATTTGAAATGCCATCAGCATTTTAATAGAAATGAAATTCCCGATTATTTAAAATAGCAATTAAAATGGATAGAAATTCTGTAGCCGAAAGAAATATTAAGAAATAGTAAATCCCAATTTAGCAAATACCACCCCAATTTAGATTGCCAAAATTAAATAAGTAAGTCAGGTAATTTACAACAACAATAATTACTGAAGTGATATGCTTCTGAACATGCCAATGAAATATAAATGACGTTGTAATATTGAAGAATTGTCCCTTAAATAATGAATTAAATTTTGCGTGCAGTAAAATTCTTAAAATAATTTACAACTTATTGCTACAAAATATGAACACTGCAGCTAGTGCCTTATTTTTTGGAGCAGCCTTCTGCGCTTCCTAGTTGTTACGAAGCGGTCAGAGCCATTCATTCTCTTTTCTTCCCTAGAGTGCATATTTGAGGAGGAGGAGAAGAAGTCTATCTTAACAGCAATTAACTTCTTCGCGGCTGTCGCCCTCTGCAATCAAGGCCTGATGCATTCGCGTAGGCTGGGTGATACTGGAAATCCGCTAGATTACTTGGGTATTTAAAAACTGAAGCAAGTTTAAATGTACTTGCACTAAACTCGCGCACTATTTTGCAGCCGCATGGTTGATAGTGTGATATTGCAACTGACCCACCGTTGTGAGCAGAAGATACTTAAGTTACAGTATTCTAGCGCAAAATATATTCAACTGCGACGAATGCTCATTGGAAACTCTTCTCTATTATACGATGAACGATAAATTAATGGGCAACGGTGCAGCGAAGTATGTTAACTCTTGTCACCTTCCTTCTCATTAGTAGAATTTAGTTACTGAGTAAACTGTTAACGCCGCCTACTGCGTCTTCTCTTCCGTTTGGGATGAGATGGCTTGTTCGCTTAATATTCGAACACCTTTAGAAAATTTCTGAGAGAGCACCTACGATCTTGGAAATACCCTCGGCGAAGGTGTTCGCTCCCAATAATAATGTTTGCAACCGTGGATACTTTTATGATATCCAGCCTAAATGGGGCGAAGCCTGCATTTAAGCCTCGGTCTGTGTATCGTTATTTGCACGGTTAACCGGTACTTTCTTGGAAGGCTTGGCTTTTGTCATTTCCACGTAGGACACGCCCGATACTGCAGCACTAGCTAAAGCATGAGGTGCAGTCTTTTATATCCGCGAAAACTGAGAGCCCCCTTCATAGTTCACGGTGTGGTCACTCGCATAGTTTGCACATTTAGCGGGCGTTTTCCTGTATCTCGCACAGAAAAGTGATTGTTCCCGCATATATCACACCGCTGGGTGCGCTCATGCTTCTGGCATCGGCGGCATTGGATGGTGTCTTTCCCGGGTGTTAGTGTCTCAAGCGATACTACCAAGAGCAACATCGTCCCTATCTTGAAAACGTCTTGCCCTCTATTGTATTTTCAGTTTAACGTAGTTGAACGGCAACGGGGCTTGGTCTTTTCCCCGGCGCGTCCTCCGTAACAATACCACCGGGAGATCTTGCCCTAGGAGGTCATTCAGAATCTCCTCGTCTGATACGTCTTCGACATCTTCTTAGGCTCGAGTTGGTACGTATGGTACGGGATCTTGAAATCTCTAAAATATTGCGTGATTACTTCGTGATCCATTGTACATCCCGGTTGCATTCTATGGCAATTTTAATTTGTCTTTTTGCGATATCGCTCGCGACGGAAGTCCACCGTTTCTTCCTCTTGGTGGAGCTCTGCCACATGGTTTTGCCATTGGATAAAGAGGTTTTTCAGGAAATTCTTCGACTGGCGTGTTGATTTGTGGTTATTGGAGCGCGTCAAAGCGATTTAGTGTTGTCAGGTATTTCGGGTTTTTGGCTCTTCGTTTCCTCTTCCTACTTTTCGCTTTTTTGAAGCCTTCGGTGTTGGAAAAAGCCGAAGTGGGGGTGGTTTGAAGCGCCTCTTCGTCTGGTGAGTACTCCATATCTGCTAAGAGGTTGTGCTCGGGTCTTCGCTGGCGGCGTTTGCGGTCGCCACACTTGACATTTGTTGCCTTGATGTTTTAGGAAAGGTATCTATGCCGTCTTTGAGAATTTATAGCAGCCAAGTTTCAACTGCGGCAAGTTCGACAGCTCCAATTGTCCGCTGAAGCTTGATTCCACTGCTACTAGAATTGGCCTAAGGTATAGCATAAGAGAGCTCAAAACTATTCGACCGTTATGTACAGAGGGCGGGCTGGTCGTCTCTTCTTCTTTATTATAGAGTTTACGACAGGGCGTGACTTCACAAGTAGGCGTTGTCAAGAGTGGACGTAGGCGTGACCTGCTGACATTCTTAAAATTAGGCTGCAGATCCAAAGGCTCTCGTGAACTCCTGGTTTCTTCTTGTTGGGTTGTTCCTCCTCCTATCGTGTGGATTCTGATTTGTTCCATTCTTTCCGTTTAAAATTTTATCGATTACTTCAGGTAGTTTTTTGCTCATTATTTTTTCGATGAGCTATTCAAGTTTTTTTGGAAGAGGACTTGTTGTTTGTGGGCTCACGCTGTATTTGATAATGATTTTTTTGAAATCATCTTGGAACTTAAGATTCTAGCAGCTTTGGTTTTTTCCCTATTTTGATGTGTTTTGCACATTTACATTGGAGTATGTTAATGTCGAATGCTTTCGTGCCTTTTATTCTGAGGAGTGTTCACCAGTATAAGTGGGAAGAATCTTGCTTTATTGCAAAATTTTGAATTACTATTGTTCATTTAGGTCATCTTCATACATCTTTGTATCCCTTCTGCTCTTGAATTTAGTAGTAGTGGCAAGGTTATTCTAACTCGTCGAGAATCCTCTTGAAGATGGTGAACCTTTGAGAATCTTTTGTGGATATTTATACCCCTCTTTTGAAGTTTGAAGCTTTGACGATTTCTACTCTGTTATTTTCTGCGATTTTCTTTGCTTATCTGTTTTTATCGCGCTTGATTATTGTGTGGGGGGATCGAACCTTCTTATTTTTCTTCTTTTGGTAGTCCTGCTAGTTTTGGTTTTAGTGTTTCTGCCTGGGACGTTTACTGGACGTAAGTTATCTTATTACTTAGGTTGTGTAGAATTAAGTTATTTCAGATTCATCGTATTCGTTGGGCTACTCTTCCATGGACACGGGTTGTTCTTATTTTCGTTTGTGGCGTTTCTGCGTAGTTATTTTTTTCGTCACGACTGTCCAATTTTATCAGCATAGCTTGGTATGGTTTTTATCTTGTAACTTCATTCTTTTTGGTAGTTTGATATGTTTCGGAGTTTCATTTTGTTTGGGGTAGATATTAGGTTCGCTGTTGTGCTCGATGTCTTGTAGATCTTCGTAAGAGTGGGTTTGTTGCGGTTGTTGGTGTTTTTTCTACCTTAAATTGAAGTTGTATCCTGAGCGTAGACCCGGGAAATCAGGGAGGACAGTCTTTGACTAACACTACTTGACCTAATTGGCCAATTGAAACTCAAGTTTAGGATCTAAAGCACGACTGTTATGTAGGGTTAAACTATGAATGCCTCTCTATTCTTACTTGCCAGAAGTTTCTGTTGCCTCAAGAATAGCTCGCCTCCTTGCAAGGAAATTGAATTAATACTGATTGTGAGTTGCCCTTCCTTTTAACGGCGTAGTTAGTGTTGTAGGCGTAATCGTTTTGGTACCATTTACGGTGCTATTTCCGTTTGTTGTCCAAAATCAATAAAAGTTCGAATGATTCTAACAAATTGTTTAATTTGTTGTAAAAGTAAAAACAATCGCATATGAACACGTTTTTAGTTTATGCAGAAATAGAAAATAATTAAAATGGAAAAAATTCTCTCGATGACGCCGAAATGTAAATAAAAAGTAAAACATTATATAAGTTAAATTAAACATTTTAAAAATACCACTTGTAGTAAATGTTTAACTTATCTAGAAACCGCAATACTCCAAGGTTGCAGACATATGATATCATCATAGGTTTTTGTGTTAATTGTGTTAATTAATACACGCAAACTATTTCTAAGGTCGCATGTCTGTGGGTGATCGGCTTTCTTCCTGTACAACTGTAATTCTTGCCTATTTGAATAAACCATCTTATTGTTCATGATGACATTAGCGTATGATACATTAGCGGATGATAGCGTATGATACATGGCTGTAGACGAGACGTCCATCGATTATCTTATGAATAATAGTTCGAGAATAGAACTGGACATTATCCTTTCAACCTTTGATTTGGATATAAATTGTTGTAGAACGCCGGTTTATTGTCAATTACCTTTGCTTTGAATTATTAACACAGAAATTGGGTCTAATGTCCAAACTATTGTCAATTACAGCTTTGTTAAGCCAAATTACGTGATTAGACCAATTTCCGAATCATTGTTTATTATTGTATAGACAGTCATGCGTTAATATTTTTAACAGCCATTTTTCATTATTACATTTACTGCTCATCCATTGTATCGATAATGTATAGTTTGGTTTCCAAATTAAAAAGGCGCATGGAACAAAACTTTAAATTAGAGCATTTACATAACATTGCCCGAAACTTGAAGTTTTCCTTAATATCTTCATATTTAGTCTAAAACATTAACAATTATAACTCAGTAATTGTGACTGAAGAATTCTTGTACCATTAAAAAAAACATTAATTAGTGCAGTGCTTCTCAAACTTTTTTGGATCACCACTACCTTTGATTGTGACTGCTCTGTGTACACAGGAGCCCTCACCAGAGATTTATTTAGCCCATGAATGTGAAGCTAAATAATGCCCCCCCCCCCCTCAGGGGCGATATCGTTTATTTTGCGCTGAATTAGTTTTCTGTGCACAGCCGAAATCAAACTTTTGACAGTTTGTTAAAGAAAACCTAAATTATACATTTCCAGCAAAACTGACGTAAATTGCAAAAGAACTTTCCATCGTTTAATGTCGCGTTTTCATTTAAATTGAATCAACAATCGGTACGGATTAAATGCAAATGTTCTTACGAACAATAGCTAAATTTAAATAAAATAAGTAGTAAAAAAATAGGTTAATTGTTTTCTAATGTATGTGGCATTAGAAAACTGTTTAGTTTCTAAACAACTGCTTTTCATTATCTATTCCCATTCGTGCGTTTAATGAATGTTTGAAATTCTGCTACGTGCAAACTTAAACACGATTAGCTTGACGATATCCTTCCTCACACAAAACGTGCCGATTTAAATGTAAACCTCGTTTCTTTGGGCAAAAAAGGTTTGATTTGAGATAAGGAGTGTAGTTTGTCGGATCTGTTTAGCTTCAACGCGTGGGTTGCCATGAATAATTTAATCGCTCAACTTTAAATGGTTTTTTAATATTCTGTGTTATGCAACTGCTTAGATATTTTTGTAGGAAACGTTGCTTTGATGAAAAAACAAAACTAAAACGCAAATCGATTTTTGGCATCGCAACACTTAAAAAATTGCGGCTCGTAATTTCTCCAGTGACATATTTTGACTCAGTTGTGTTGAAAAAATTAGTTGTCTTAATTAAAAGATTTTTGGAAAACAGTTTCGGGACTTGAACATCAGGTTATATGTTGCGCAAGTTTGGTTCGTTCATTACAAAATTTAAATTTAATGTTCCTTTTAATTCCTTATTAAGATTTCTTTATTTAAATACATTTTCCAAAAAAATCTTTTTACAGTTTGTTAGAATATATTACCTTTTTTCTACGTCCAAGATTCGTTTATTAAACATTCTTGGATATGCTTGAATGTGTTCCAAACTTTAACCCCTTAAGGTGTTTGAAACTATTTTCTTTCTGAATCCCTTTTTCCCATTTTGAATTTTGAATTCAGGCCTGTCTTTTTCAAAGTAGTCCATTTTGCTGGAAATACATCGCTTCCAACATTTCTTCCATTTTTTGAACGTCTTTGGGGTGATGCATTTCTCTTTTATGGTTTATAGACGACGTCCTTTCAAGGTTACCTTCAACTTGGGAAACAACCAAAAGTCTGCCGATGCAAAGTTTGGACAGAAAGGAATGAGCATAACGGTTTTCTTGTGTTTTTCCAGATAATTGCAGATAAAGGAGTAATGCGTGAGTTGGCGTCTTTCTTGTTTGTTTTATGGCAAGTCTTCGATATCCGAAAATTTCCTTAGACCTCTTGGCTTGAACTACTATGTCATTTCGCCATGGCTATTAGTGGAGGAGTTCCGCCTCTACTAGAGATTTTTAGCATGGAAAACATTACACTGAGGCATGTTTTCAAATTTTTCTCCGTTGAAAAATTTACTCAGCTCGGTCAGGATTGGACTCGCGTGGATTGGGCATAAAGCAAACATGATAACTACAGTACCAAATGGAGCCGGTCAAACATTATTAATGTTCTTTTAATGATGAGATATGGTGAAAAAACAGGTATCCCCATCGTACAAGGTGAACCTAAAAGTTTATAAAATGTCGTATTGATAAAAAATTCAAGTTTCTATAAGAACAATTTTCAAAAAAAAGAAGTGTTTACCCAAAGAAATAATTATTGTAAAAAGTTTTTGAACTAAATTTCATAATATAATAACACTTTAAAACTGAGTCGCTTGATACATTATAACCAATCTTACTTATAGTTTTCATAATCAAAAGTATTCGTATGTTAGACAAACCTTTCAGATCTGAAAGACGTTCCAAGCTAGAACAAATTTTAAATTAAATACTTTAATGGCACAAACCTTCACAAACCTGCATTGTTTAATTATTGACAAAATACGCAATTTGATTTTCACCAAACTGTGACTCCATTATAGTGTTCCAAAAGCATTAAAAACGAACGATTTGAAGAAACTTTGGCGGCGACGTGTGATTCGGACACACTGCGTTATCTGCAGCGTCTTCCGTAACTTCTAAGAACCATTAGACTTCTTCACTAAATTAAACTATTAGCGGCTTTTATAACTAGAACTACTAAATGAAAAATGAACATAACAGCAATTTGGATTTCGAACCTCCTTGTCAATAAACCTTAAAACGACGGTGCAAGTATATTCAAACGTTATTATAAATGTATCGTTGTCCTAATCGATATTGAAAACGCTTATAATAGGGTTTATAAAAAATTAACATTTAATTCTCGTTAATTTTTGCAAGAGAATGCATTTCAAGTAAGAGTCGACGTTCTTTAAGAATTGACATCATCGTGCACGATGTCTTTAAGTTAAAGGAGCTCTCAAACGGAAAATTACTACAATTTGTTGACAACACTGTTATCCAAACGTTATGAACGATCTCCGTTTTATTGCGAACTTACCTTCATATTTTAGCTAAAATATAACTACGAGCCGTCCTTGGTTATTTACTGAATTATTAATAACCTTTGATTTATTCTACTTTCATTTACCGAAATCCTCAATTTTAAGTTAAAAATTATAATCAAGATACACCATTGCGCATTGTATATTCTGCATTGTCTTAAATTCAGTATAATTCAAATTACGGCTTGGTTTACGCAAAAAATTTCGTTACACAAAGTCCTTAAAATAAATCAAAAGTAATACAAAAACTAGGACGTTAATTAATAAATAATTTAATAAAATACATCTTGCTAATTTTTAAAAATAACTCAATTAGTTTTCGGCAAGTTCACGCTGTTCTTTAAAATTTTATACATTGTATTTCAATGGCCTTGATCGAAAACGTTTGCTTGATACAAGTGGTTACAGTTCTAGACGGCAGAATATTTTAAAACTTTTTAGAACTTTGGGTCTGATTTACATATATTCGTATAAAACCCTGCAATATGAGGGGT
This sequence comes from Phrixothrix hirtus, assembly GCA_024586415.1. Taxonomy (NCBI): domain Eukaryota; kingdom Metazoa; phylum Arthropoda; class Insecta; order Coleoptera; family Phengodidae; genus Phrixothrix; species Phrixothrix hirtus. The sequence goes on along the minus strand of JAHWXV010068776.1, from coordinate 6,634 downwards.
CGGCGTCACAATGTGGTAGTTCCTTGAGCAGGCAACATTTAAAAAACCTAGGTTATTATTTATAACGAAGAGGCTATTTTAATTGTAAATAAATAAATAGATAAAATTTGCTTCACGACTGTTTATAGGAGTTTTTAGAAGACCCTGTCGACGTACATTTTTGACAGAAGCGGAAATTAGTTGCCATTTCGGAGTACTCCTTATTTTGCGTACTATTCCTTGATGGCGGAACTCCCCTCGGAAAATCCTGTATTTTATTAATTACCCAAGAGGAGATTAGCTAAATTATACACTTCTACTGTGTTGTTCCTAGTTGTGAGATGCAAAGAACGCATTAAAAATTCTTTAACTGTCGCGCGTAGTTTCGGATAACAGGTAATTAAACTTTACAGAATTTTGTGAGCCGGGGCGAGATTTATTCCAAAATTATTCGCAGCTGCCTGATTTTTAACAAAACGAAATTGATATTTGAATCACACGAGTAAATCTTCAGCAGGTGTGTAAGGTAAATGATAAAATTAAACTCTTGTTGTTTATAAATTTTTAGTTGAATGAAAAATAAATTAGTGTCACTTATAGCGAGTTCAACTTGCTGCATTACACCAGTGCAGTACACATCAGCGTTTTCCTTTTACAAAAAAGATACAATATTTTTTTAGTTTTCCACATCCATGCAGTACAACAAGCCGAACTCACTATTAGTGATTGTTTACCGTATATTTGTTTGTGTGAGTGCTGCATTATTTTAATCTAGGCGTAATCATAAAGACGATCGTCTATTGTATGATTACTAATAAGTAACTATTAATATTGACGAGACATTCCTCTTATTATGTATTTCATAGGGACGACAAAGAGTTTACGCGCGTTTTATGCTACTAGGTCCCTAATTTTTTTTAATTTATGCTTAATTTGGCGATCCCTGAGAACAGACATTTTCCTAATTCAGTCTAATGAATATGATTAAATGTCTAATTTTCTTTAACTGAGTAACTTGGGATCATACGATTTACATCCATGTATATGTAGCATTCAAAAAGTAATGTAAACCGCGCGCATGCTGATGAAAATAAAGTTAGTAAGTATGGAAAATTTGTATGTTAAATACAAGTGCAATTATTTAGCTCCCGTTTAGGAATCCTATTCGCCAGACGGTAATGGACTTCTCCGTTAAAGCGTATGCGATGTGGTCCAACTCCACCAATTTAATCGGCCGATATTTGAATTCGATTCAGAATTCCCAATTTTGCCTTATACTTTCGCCCTGTGAGAATAACTGCAAGAAACGTTTCACTAGCAACCGTGACCTTAAGAAAATCTCTTAATTTATTACAGAAATATTTTCAAATTTAGAAAATCAAAATTAATAGGGGAAAGAATAAATTCTTGAAGTTTACGACGAAAGTAGAGAAAACAAAAATCATCGATTAATTCGGGAAAAACTACAGATTTTTTTCAGTTAAGTCGATTCTCGAACAAAATTCGAATACTTTGTTTCACTTTTTGAAAATCCTGTTCATATTACCTACAGATGCGTTCATCATTGGGTTTATTGAAACTTTGATTATACAATTGATCTCGGTATCAAGTATTGTTTCTGACTACCTCTCAGATTTTTTCCCATATACGATTGTCCTTTCTTCAATCTTTACAATTGTGTTCTATTTCAATCATTTAGGGTAAAGGATCCAAGTGTCGTTTCCCGATCGAGCTAAGCATTAAGCGCCACACTGTATTGGCGAACATTGAAAACTTGAGCTGAGATAATAGCAGTGAGCTGCAAACGTTATCACGTGCAACGATTGCGTCGTTTCGAATTACATCATTTTATATTTTTAGAGCGAGCGCAGTATTTGCTAACGTTTGAAAGAATATTCTAGCCATTTAATGACTATGCAACTATCCTCTTATTTTACTTATTGTTGCGTACCAGGGACCATCAGAAAACGTAATTGTGCCTACCTAGATAAATCCTAGTTTTGTCTCGGGACGAAATTAAGAACACCATACCTTTTTTGTATTTGTGAAGACCATTCAAGGCGTTGGTTTATTAACATAAACAATAAAATCCCGTGGCAATTGGAAATGCTGTGAAAGTCGTAATCAAAATAAAAATGAGGCGTGACAAAAACGTTTCAAGTAATTAAAATCTACGCTCGACCTGAGGAAATGGCGAAGAAAATATTGGCTGGCCAGTAGTTTTCTCTAGAACTTCGAGAAGATTCTTGTTGATTTATCGGCGGAAACATGTTAGGCATGAGAAACAATTTGCTTCATCCTTTTTTGCAACAGCCCAAAAACATCCAAAATTTTTAAGCGGCATTCCTTGTTTTGGGAGATCGAAAAAATTTTCTATGGCTCGGATCCAAGGATTTACCTTATTTTCTCTTCTTATATCCAAATTAAGAAAATTAATCATGATGTGACACAGGTATCGCGCCTAAAGAAAAAAGCAAGTACAAAAGCATTTATCGGCTGAGCGTGAAACAATCGGTAGAATGTTTTAATATTTGATGGGTCAATGACCTATTTTCCAAATGGCTGGAGCGCTTCAGAAATATAAAAAGAAACCATTTGTGTTAGTCCGTGGTGGACACAATTCTTATAAGTACTCGGAATATTCGTATTTTAATTGTTTGCCTCCCACCTCATTCTACAAAAAAATGTAGTCACTAAATGGTTCGTTCGTATGTGCTTAAAACCTATAATGTAACCATAATTAAGAATTGGCTTGCAAATCACCCGAAGTCTCTATTTTTGTAATTAACGCCTTTAGCAAGACTGGGGTCGCTCTGTGTAGCCTCTGGGTCATCATCAGGAAGTTGAATAAGCAATTGTTACTGTATTTAGCTTACGCCATGTTTCCATAATCCTCATATTACTTGCATATATTAATTATACTGTGGCTAATCGCATATAACTTTGAGAAAAATTTCAACTATGATAATGATTGGAACTCACGTCTGTTTTGCTAAGGGGCGTTCTTCTAACCATCCCACCTACTAAGGCGACCATTTTATATTTTCTGCATGTATGGATCCCTTTTTAATTTTTAAACCTAATTGTAACAACATTCAAATTTTTTTTTAATTTAAGCGTATTTTACAAATTTGTTTTATTATTTCAGAACATTTCCACATACAGATACAGTATCAAATTGAATTTAATTTGTTTTGCATTAGTCACATTATGAGATTATTTGTGAAAGAAAAAGAGGTTCGATTTTTGATTTACTATCCTTGAAAAAACTGATAATTATTCACGTTTCTAGATGCTGTTTTTGACATGTTCTGTCATCTCATCAAGGTTCTTTTATTTAAAAGTATTCCTAAATTTTTAAACTTGAAAAACGCTTCAACAAGGTTTCAGACTCTTATTATTTAAACACCTTCTTAGATAAGGCTTGGAATCTTTTTTTATACTTTACACGTGTGTTGATTCAGGATTATTTTTGAACAAACTTGGATCTTTTTTATATTGTTATTAAGGACGTTTGAACCGTTTTTCTTTTTCATTCTACGTAAAGAATTGTTTTGTTAAAAACAAATTTTTGTGTAACTTTTCTCTGGCGGTGGTTATTTACTCGTTTTTGAACTTAATATTGAGTAAAATTGATTCTTTTGGAAGATTCCAAAATCAAATTGTTTTCAATGTGAACGGTTTTGATTCTTTATTCATTTCTTTATCGAAATGTATTGTCAAATCTTGGGGTTTTTGGTTTTCAAATTTTACACATCTCCTGATTAAAGAATGCTACTTTGGAGCCTTTTTGCTTCAAACATTGCATTATGTTCTTGTAGGAAATCTAGATTTTTTCAATTATCAAACATGCATTTGTTCTTAAATTTTTTATTCTTTTTTTACATTCTGAAGACATTTTCTAGGATTTCAGTCATTTAATATTTAAATACAGGGTGAACAAACAGTGGCTTTATAACTTTATTTTAGAATAATAAATAAATGTTATGAAACGCACAAGATTTATTGTGATGAAAACAATGTACAGGGGGTATATTTTTATGGAAAATTAACTGTGCGGCAGCCCTCTACTCTCTGAATGAGATGGTTCATCACATTGTGGTAGATATGACATCACCGCTCGCTTGTTGAATAATTTTCGGTTTATTTTCATAAATTATTTTTTAAGGAGCCTTCATAAAAAGAAATCTGGCGCTAACAAATCAGAGGTTCTTGGAGACCAGTCGATAGTTTCAAATTTTGAAATCAATTGGCTAGGGAAGTGTTCTTTTCCTGTTTTGTCAGGATTAATTCTATTGTATAATTTCCAATTTTGAGACAAAGGAAAAATGTTTAACTTTTTAATTGAGCAAAAGTAAATAAAGTAAATATTAGTAAATTTACTTAGCTTACTCGGTTTCTGTTGTTTGCCTTAAGAAGTTGTCGTTACTGAATTAATGAACAAAGATGAGACAGGTTTACTAAAATTAGAAACAATTAACCCAAATATAAACAAGTAATTATACAATAATGCACGTTAAAATATTTCATAAATGAAACTGAAAGATTTCATAAATGAACATTAATCGTTTGTTTCTGTACTTGATTTACATAACTAGTCTAGTACGTGTAACTTATTAAAGTTCATTTAATGTTATAAAAGTTGCTGAATGTGTTACAATCTCAATTCTAACTATAATGTAATTGATCTAAAATAAAAACTTGAATAATTAAAACAATATCAAAATTTTAATTTTAATTTCAATACGAAAATTTTAACTGATTTCTATTTTGACTTATTTAAATAAATTTATAAATAAAAAGTTTGTGAATACGATTCAAGAATTCTAAACTTTAAATTAATATGTGTTGTCGATGGGTGGTTGGATAAAATGCCAATCGTCCGCTTAGTGTAATGTGAAAATTCTTTACTTGAAACATATGTTGGATTTTGTAGCATCCGCTTGAATCTTTAATCTATCACTATTCACTTTGTTGGAACTGTGGTTTTTGTTAAACATAGTAAACTTTTCACAATGTTCGTTTTAACATTTTATTATTTCTATTGAAGCGTGTTTACGGTGGGAAATTATTCGGGATGAATTATATTCCGTAGTAACTTTTATTAATTTGATTTGATAAAGTAATTTTTTTTTCTTAATTACTAATTTCTAAACTTGAGCTCTATTCTTAGTTTTAAATATCTTGTCAACTGGTTGGGTGAGTCCGTACTAACTTTAAAAGATATTAAAACTAACTCTAGTAATCAGGGCTCAGAGCTCAAGATTTGGTTTTCGTTGTTGCATGGGTTGTAATGATAGCCCTTCAATAAGTCTTTATTCTCATACTATCTATTTTCACGACTAATTCATAATCGTAACCTTAACTTGTTCAAACAACAAATTTTAATCCCTAAACTAAGTAGGCATTTAATTGGGGTATCAAAAAGGTCACGCTCATCTCATGGTAGGATCTTCGAAGAGATACGGGCCCGATTCCACACCACACTCTCGCTTTTGGGAAATGCAGGAGTTTCGGTCTAATCACATGTGAGTTCTGAGATGCCCAAAATAAGCATAAGCTTGTTTACAAAGCGGGTTGTTTGCTTTGATTTGCAATTGGACGCTAGAATTGAAATAAACGTTTACGTGCTTTTAACATCCATGCTATAAAACCTTATCTTCAAAATTTGCTTCAGCTCATCTAAAACAAATGTACCCTTTGAAACTCGGTTTTTTCAGTAAACAGCAACCGTCAGATTGGTTTATTTGGGCTCATTTTAAGCATAGTTTATTAAAATCAAATTTAGCTTTACCCCGATGAATACCAAATTTACTAACCAACACAAATCAAAGCTTAATTTATAATTTGAATAATTTAATTGTTATATTTTCAACAAAAATTAAATTATTCCAACAAAGTAAATGGCGTACAAAGGCAAACTTTAAGGTATGAAAATGCCCACGATTCTCATATGAATACAACATTCACGTTTACGTAAAGATCTAATTTATTTACATTTATTAAAGTCATACGGGATTGAAAAAAAGTCCTTTAGGATGGCCCAAATAAGTTTCATGATAACTTAATCTTCGACCAAACGGTGTCGATTAAAAAAATGAAACGACGTTGATCAGATGGCAGATTAGGAAATCTCATGCCCGTGCGAACAGGTGACTCTTCGAATACCTTTAGTTTCAAAATTTAAAAACTGTCTCGCACTATTTACATGTGAATTATAAACACATTTTCTATTTATCACAATATATGCTCCCTTTTTAGTTAAGAGCCTATTTAGCTTTATTGATTTATCCAGGTAGTAACTCATTTATTACAGAAAATTTCCTTTTATCTAAGAAGCGAGGCTTTTTACGCGCACCAATAATTTTTAAATTACTCCAACTGTTGTTGGAAATAAAAATCTTATGATTGAACCATCCGCCGCATTTATTCACTCGCTTTCTCCTACTTCCACTCATTACCAACAAGTCTCTGGGTCTATTATTAACCTTGAAACATAGCCCACACTCTTTCGCCTTTCTACTTTGCTAACATTTGTAAGAGCTGCATATAACAAACAGAATTGATACAATGCGTGGGAAAACTTTCTAGCATTTTCCCTTACTACATTTATATAATTTGTAACAGTTTTCACAAGACATTTACCTAAATACGA
>JAHWXV010068772.1:0-16689 GCA_024586415.1 Phrixothrix hirtus | reverse complement strand
TAACTGGAGAAACCATCGCCTTTCTACGTGAATACTTCGACAACAGAATCATAAGTAAGAACTGTGAAATTAATTATCTAGCACGGTCATGTGATTTAACACCTTTGGATTATTTTATGTGGCCATGCCTAAAAAATTCGATTTTTAAAACGCATGTTGCGAACATTGATGAATTGCGTCAGAAAATTATTACTAAGTGTGATGAATTACACAACAGTTCACAAATTTTACAAAATGTTTTTAATAACCTCCAAAAACGACTTCGTTTGTGTTTGGAAGTGGATGGGAATCACTCTACTCACCTTTTATAATTGTTTTTTCTTTATTAAATCCAATTTAAATGTAATTAAGTAAATTTATTGGCAATTGATATTTTTTTATTGTAAATAAAGTCAAATAATGCTTAACCTAAAATGTTTAAAGCGAACGTGCCTTGTCAAAGAGTAGTTCACAAATGATGTCCCGACACTTTAACTATATACTTTTAACAACTAAATTGCTTTTCGTAGTTACAATGTACATTTTTGCAAATCATTCTGAGACATATGTTTTGTTAACCATATGTGACTCTGATAAGACGAGTTCTTTTACACACGTTATAACGTGACTCATAAGACAATGCAAGGTTCTTTCCCCACACGGAGTCGCCTACTTCGAAGGTGGCGAGACGGCGACGCAAATTATATTGCGTTCTATTTTCTTCGAAGCAAATCAGATTCGCTTGGCGATATCTTCGTGCAAGTTTGCCATCACAGGGGTATACGGTTAGTCTCAACGGTGGTAGACATCTGAGCAGCATCTTACTCTATGGAAGGATCATCAGCGCGAGGGTTACCCACCAATGTTATATTTCGACCAAAAGTGGCAAAGTACGGAGACACGCCAAGAACTTCGTGGGGTGCTGAGCGAATAGTACATGCGATTTTGTGCAAATATTTGTCCCAAGTGCGCTTGGAAATACGAAGCTAACATGGTTTTGAGAACACGATTCACCCGTTTACTCGGGTTCGCTTGCGGATGGTAATACACGTTAAACCTTGTTCTCGTCCCGTAAGGTAAGGTTATCCTAAGGAATTCTTTACTACGAAATTGAACGCCGTTCTCACACAAAACAACCTGCGGAACTCCAAACATCAAAAATATATTTTCTTCTATACGTTGTGTAACCGCAACAAACGTAACAGATCGAACTGGGAAACTTAATAAAATAACTAACAACAACTAAAATACGTCGAACACGGTAAAGACCCAACTATATCCAGGGTAATCATTTGCCATGGTTTACTAACACTCGGCTGGCATGCCATATGTTCTAAAGGTTTCTTTTATTATAGCTTATGAGCAATACATACATAACAATTATTTACGTATCTTGTTACTTATGCTTTCAACTTGGGTCAATAATAACGTTGAAAGATCATATTGTAGAATTTATGAACATTAAAATGACCTGCGGTCGGTTCATCATGTAGTCTTTTGAGAATATATAAGCATTCCGCCTTCGGAATTACTTGATTACTATCTTTCTGGTCGCGTAATTTTGGGTAGCTGCTCGGTAAATGTTTAAATAGTTTACCATCCGTCGACCTCCATTCTTTATATCGGATAGGATGAGCGCTCACTAACGTGAGCATTTTCGTGATCCACTTATCAGGAGGACTTGTAGAAGTAATGTTTTTGTTCGGGATATTTTCAAAACTAGAGGAAGTAGTTATTGTAGTTATTGGGCATATATGGACAGGGTGCCCGGAACCACATGCTCCTAGCCTTTCCTATGTACTGAATATTGCTGAAATCTAACTGCCCATCGAGCTACTCGACCTGACGGATCTTTCAAATTGTGTAGTCACACCAGAAAAAGTGATCTATAACAACCGTGAAATATCGAAGCTTTTCAATTGCGCATAACACGGCGAGAGTAATTCCGGTGATTCTTATTTAGAGAACAGCTTAAGTAGCAACCAATACGTTTCTGTTCGTTAATCTTCTATGTTAATACTGCGTATACACCAAAATCAGACGCATCCGTTGGTAAGCTGAAGGAAACCGAAAAACATTGACAAGTTAACACACGAGCAGAAACTAAACAAGCCTTAATGGAGTTCAAGGGTATTTCACAATGTTCAGACCAACTAAATCTAACATTCTTCTTAATAAGCGACGAAAGTGGAGCGATAAGGGTGGAAAAATTGGGAATGAAACGTATATACTAAGAGGCCATGCCAAAAATACGACGGACTTCTTGTACAGAACGGAGCGTAGGTATCTTAAGAATGGCTACTATTTTGTCTAGGTCAACCAGTAAACCTTTAGAGTTCACTACATACCCTAAATACTTGAGTTCAGCCAGGCAAAATTTACATTTATCTCTACTAAGCGTTAAGCCTTCGAGCGTCAAGTGAATCATCACGTTCTCCAAAACCCTCAAATGCGTTTCAAAATCAGGTGTATAAATAATCACCTCATCTAAATAGACAAAAACATAAGGTTCAAGTTCCTGACCTAGGATAGTATTGATTAACTGTTGTCACAATGTCGGGGCATTCGATAATCCAAAGGGCATCCTTTTAAACTGGAACAGCCCTCTAAGGGGTATAGTAAACGAATTATATTGCTTTGCCTTCTCTTCCAGTGAAATCGGCCAGTATGTCGACTTTGATATCCAACGAAGTGATTAATCTAGCATCCCAAAGATGGTCTAAGATGACTGAGATATACGGGTGGGGGTAAGCGTTTTTCTCTGTAACTTTGTTCGACTTCCTAAAGTCCACACAGAATCGGTAAGAGTTGTCTTCCTTTTTAATCAACTAAATCGGATTCACCCAAGCACTCGTATATTTTCTACCACTCCTAAATTAAGCATGATATCCAATTCCAAATTAATCTGTTTTTGAATCTGCAGCGAGACTGGATTACTATCCAGAAGTGTTAATATCATGCTTCCACGAACTAGCACAACCCAAGCAGTCAGAATTGGACCAAAGGTGCTTCTTAATTAACAAATCCAACTGTTTCTTCTGCCCCGGAATCAGCTCGCTAGCTGATTGAATGGAGTTGGCCGTGGACACAGAAATATCTAAAACTAAGGCAAGTATGAACCATGAAGTCGGGGTCGAGTTATCTTTACATGTGGATAACACATTCAGGGATACCGGAAGATCCAGATAAGTCCAGTCTCCGAACAACGTCGAGGCGGGGGCATAAAAGATTCTAATGAATCTCGAGTTTCCTCAATTAGCCGACACAGGGCTACCATGTCTCTAATAGACCTGACCTGGGTCAAACCTAACTGCGCTTGTAAAAAAGGTAAAGCATTACGAATCAAAATACGCAACTGTGCCTTTTCGGCATGCTTTTCACAGAATAGACTAAACAAGTTTTTCATCACAGCAATGTAAATGTCAATACTTTCATTTTGCCCTTGGGTTCTGGACCTTCTCTTCCAGGAGCTTGTCATCATAATTAGAAGGACGTAATTCTTCTTTAAGAGCTTTAAGTAAATTGGGCCAATTACTAACTTCAGAACGGATTGTCACGGGTGCGTTAGGCGTTATGCCCAACAACGGCACTAATGGCCGGTAGCTCTTCGGAGTAGGGGGAATTCCAGGTAAAGTGCACCAGCACCGTCCACGCTTTAAAGAAATATCCTTCGGAACAGATACAAACAGTTCCGTGGCCTCTAGCTGATTTGTCCCGGGGTTGCCTGTTATTAGGGCACCGAATATTATTATCAATTAAGCTCGTAATCAAAAGGAGGAACCTCAATTAGTACATATCCCCTGAAATACAAGTACTAGCAATTACCTTATTCTATGTTTAACATAAAAGTCTTAGTTGAATAATGCAATATATCTATTGTTAAACAAATGGTTTATTCAGCATATACATATATAACAGGTTACAAAGGATTACAGGAAACTTCCCCGTCTCTTGAATTTGGCCTGATTCAAGAGCTACGGGAAGAACTACTCAGTCTACTACACACTAAAATTAGGGTTAAATATACTAGGTACAGTCCACAATCGGGACAGAAGGTATGTAGTGAAAGGGGCTCCCCTCGCACGGGAAGGTTTAAACTGGCCTCTACAATTGGTCCGCAGCCGGGACTTGGGCTTAAATTGAATTCTCGCAGATAGACGTGGATATTTCGCTTATTCCTTTCACAGGCCAACAATAAAGAAGCAAAGGAACAATATTATAAAAGGGTATCTGAGTTTTATTCGTCAATCTACCGGGCTTCTTGATTGCTCTGAACCATAGTCGTCAATCTTGATTTTTTCATGGATTCCTGCGTCCGCAGAAGAACGTAACACATCCAAAAAGCAGCAACCGGGGTGGAGAAAAGAAGCAGGTCAATCCCCAGAGTTATGCTATTCCATCTCTCAGCCTTGGTAGTGCAACATACTACATTATGCCGAGTCCCTATACTCACACACCTGAACACTTCAAACAAAGAATCAACACACACGACCGGTTCTTACACAAACTACGCGACGAATTCGTACCGATTAAAAATATCATCGAAATTCACCAGACGTGAAAAATTCCTTTAATTGTCGCTTTTATATTTAATTATCAAATTCCCAATCGTCACAGACGTAGAAAACGCGTCTCTCGTGTTTTATCGGACAGGAAGCTCCCTATTTATTATTTTTTGTTGTCCTTGCCAACAACATTGTTTTAGAAAACAATACGGTGGCAAATTTAAACGAAAAATATTTTGTTTATTAGGCGCAAAACGTCAACAAAATCTGACAGGATCGCTCAATACCACACAAGCGCTTTGTCGCTGAATAAATCAATGACTTGTACAAATAACTGATAGTGGGTAACACTTCGAGCGAATTTCAATTCTTCCACTCGCTCTAAGAAATTGTTAACGAGAACATTTTTGTTGCCTGAAAAATGTAAATTTCATTTTCCTACGGGAATAGGTTTGTAGACAAAATACGGCATCACCACAGCCTCATAATTACAATTTTGCAAAGCGGGATTAGCCTCAGAAGAAGAAGGATTGTAAAGTACGCTATCAGGTTTTACCTCAGGTTCACGACCTTTAACAATTTCCTTCTTGTCCTCCCACTCCGTAAAATCAACTTGAAGAACGGGACTATACGAAAGTTCCTGTAATTGTTTATTAGTGACATCAATCTAAACAAAGGCAGCTTTCAAAATTCTGTCCGAGTCAGAAGTCGGATTCGAATGGTGGATGAGAATAAGCAGAAAAGCAAACAGAGTTTCGATCTCCAGTACCTTTGAATTAGGTACGCCATCCTTAAAAAACCTCACTCCATTCTTCACCATCACCAAGTCAGCAGCAATAACTTTTGAGTCCTCGGCAAACGTATACGGGTACTCCACTGGGATCAGAACAGCAATATTCTTAGATAGAACATATTGAAAACGCTTCCTTAGTGTAAAAAAGTTACCTTCAACCAATAACGCACGTCTACGTAACCCATCAGTGAACTGTGGCAATGTCAGTGTAAGGCAATTCGCAAGCACTCTTATTCACAACAATCGATTAGTAGTGTGAAATCGAAGATAACGTGGAAGAGTTAACTTCTGAGACAACAATGCAAAACTATTTCTACAGTTCCCTCAAAATGAATAAGCAATATTAAAATTAATTAACTAAATAAACCTAGTAGCCTTCTAAAAGAATTTTAAATTTGGTGGCGCTCTGCACGAAAGAATTGACTTGCAGATCGAATTGGTTCCATTAGAATCTCGGCAGTACCCTGTACAAATAATAATTGCAGGTCGCGTTTATTACGCATAAATAACTCGGTCGCACACTGCATATAAATTAATTTGTGGTAAACGAAATTCTGTCACTCAAAATGAGAAGTCTAACTAACACCTCGAACTATCACAGAAACGTCAATATTTAATTCGTCTAAATTATAACAGCGTAAAATACCACGCAGTGACCATCCTGACAATCCCCAAATCGCGCGTTGAAACGCCAACATATTTACTGCCGAGAATCTATTCGAGCCGACACGTTGATCGGCAAAAGGACTATTCATGTCACGGTCCAGCTAGTTAGCTTAACTACGACAGTGCGAGGAGCGCGTTCTAAGTTACCGATAGGAGTCGCTTATAAACACTTCATCTTACCGGCGTAAATTTCTGGCCAGCGTGTTCCGGCAATACACAATTAATCGGGTTAAGAAGCGAAGTTGTATTCATACTGTCGACGGACACCGGGCCGAAGTCTAACGAGTCAGAGCCGGTCTCACACGTCAACTGTGGGGGGGCGTTGATTACCAGAGTATCATGCCGAACATCTTACAGCGGTGCCAAAGAATCTACTGCCGAAAGGCCGATATGGTAGGTCGCTCTGACACCCTCACAAACCTGTAGGTATCAATTGTAACTCTTAAGGCTACACAAAATAAAAGGCTAGTAAACTTGAACAATCAATAAATATAATAACTGTCAATCTCTGAATAAGTATTCAATTGCACAATACATGAGCAGCTTTCGGCTGCGACGACTTAAAGGGGCCCAACCCAGGGGTTCAGCTTGTAAGCTAAATGGGGTTGACGTTATACAGTGCAATTCATAATCTAACTTAAATCTAACAGGTCATCTATTACAGTTGAAAGGCATCGTCAGTGGTTACAGCCATGAGAGTGTTAAAATTAAAATTACGCTGCACGTGCGGTGCCAACGTCGGGTTCAGACTTTAGCTTTCGCTGACACAGCCATTATCACCACAGGAATTACTACTCCGCGAACCGGCGAATTCCCAATGGCCTTGCAGAATGCAAGGATTCAAAAATTTTAAACCCAAATTATACATCCTGACAACTATCAATTAATTCATTTCCACCAAAAAAATAAAATCTGAACCTCTCCCACGTTTTCATGACACTTGCCGTTTTTATAAAAACCCAAACTTCTATGATCTGAAAATACGAAGAAAATCCTGACAACCTTGTACTTGTTAATGTGGGTATAATCGCTTTGGCTCTTTATACCCAGCCACGAAACTAGTAATGCATAATTCAAGGTTGGTCGGGCCACTACAGTCTACAGTGCGGCAACATATCCAAAAGATGACTGTCGCTTTCTCTACTTGTTTAGATATGTGGTATTTCCATGTTAATCTTTGATCGAGAATTACATCCAACTATTTAAGAATCTCGCCATATCGAGTTTTTCGTATAATGAAAAGAGGTCCTTGAATAGAGTTGTCCTTGTTGTGAAGGGCATCACCTTCGTTTTTCAGGGATGAATCATCAACTGGCGAAGGTCGGCCCAGTTAGTTATTGTGTTCAGGGCATCTTGCGTAATGCCCCTAGCAGTAGATTCAAAGTTCCCAGTGATGTGTAGAACAATGTCATCTGCATAGCCCTGGGCAAAAATTCCTTTAGAATTAAGTGCTTTTAGTAGGTCATCAACTACTAAATTCCATAAAAGTGGTGATATAACGCCACCTTGTGGGCATCCTATTCTGGCTGAGGCTGTTATTTTACAGAAAATTAGAGTCTCTGTGAAGGTCTACCTTTTAATAGGTTTCTTATCCACTACAAAATGTTGGTATGTACACCATGGTAGGAGGCAGCTGAGTATAGAGTCGAAAGAATTATTATCAAAACCTCCTTCGCTGTTTAGGAAAACCCCAGGTTTGTGTGTTTGTTAGTCAGTACCTTTTCGGTCCTGTAAACAAGCTCATGTAGAGCTGTCTCTACAGACTTACCTCGTTGGTAAACAGGCTGGTAGTGGTGTAGAGAGGAGTTCTTCGGAATCACACTGCATATGCATTTCGCAATCTTCTTTTCCATTCCTTTCAGTAGGAATGATATCAAGTTGATTGGAAGAAATGCTGTGACTTCTTCAGATGGCCTAGCCATTTTCGGTAAGAATACCACCCTGGATTGTCTCTAAGCTTGTGGAGTATAGGACAGTGCCTAGCTGGCGCTGTAGAGTTTTAAAAGGTAACAATCCAGGATTTCGATACCCTCTTAAAGCAGAGTAACATAGTTCCCATCATATAGGACTGTCAGCTCTATGGACGTTGCCGAGATCACTGATGCGTTATCTGATTTAGCTCCTGTGAGAAATAATTGCCAATCAGTAGTTTTAGTGTTTCCTCATCTGCGGAAGTGAAGTTGCTTAATGGGCGTTTTAAAGATCTCAATGTACATTTGGAGTCAAATTTGAGGGCCTTGAGTAATCTTGCTGGCTGGGCAGAGACATAATGCCATCACAGAAAGATTTCCAAGCCTTCCTCTTATTGGGGCGAATTTTTGATTTATAACTTTTCTAGCAAGTATTGAACGCCTCTCAGTTAGTAACTGAGTTAGTCTTCCCGCCTTGTTATAGAGATGTCTGGTTTCTCTCTGGAGAACATCCAATGTATGAACCACCATAGAACAGTTGTTCATAGAACAGTTCTCCTCAAATGATTTGGTTAGTTCAATCTTTAAAAGCTTAGGAAGTGACGATAAAACCACCGCAGTTAGTTGTCGTCCATGCCGCTCTTTGCTCAGCTCATTGGCACAGGTTACCACAATGGTTCCCTGTATGAGCTGTGTATCGTTGAAACGAGGGTATCTCGTCCAAGACTTCCACAGTCTTATTTATGATCAACCACTTCATTTTTGTAGAGATACACACCTCGGGATAGCCATACAAGGGGAAAGCTACATATTTAGATTTAAAAACTTAATGTATGTACTCTTACTTCGATATTAGCTGTAAATGAATACATAATTTTGTCAGCCTTAGAACATCTATAGCTTGAAACATAAAATTTCAACACGGAACATCATATTTTAAAATAATTATTTTCAAGAAAATGCAAAGATAAACAAACTAAACGCCTGTTTATAACAAATAAAGCTGTGAAACAATGACGAACGTTGGCGGAAATGGTTAACATGTTGTAAGCCCGAGAAGTAAAAGCAATCAGCGCTTTCAGTGGCGCTAGTCATAACTATAACACTGAATTTCAAATAACGTGAAAGTGACGGTAGCATGCCGTAACCCAAAATTCGTCTTCTATTGATTATCGCTAATTTTCGCCAGGATTAACTAATTAATTACTCTGTTACTACTACCAAGTAGTAGTAACAGAGTAATAGTAGTAATAGAGTAATTAATTAGTTAATTCTATGTCATTTAGACGATAGTGTTTGTTTGAATAATTATGCTGGCGAAAATTAGCGATAATCACTAGAAGACGAATTTTGGATACGTCATTCTATCGTTACTCTCAAGTTATTTGAAATTCAGTGTTATAGTTACGACTAGCGCCACTGAAAGCGCTGCTTGCTTCTATTCCTCGGGCTTACAACATGTTAACCATTTCTACCAACGTCCGTCATTATTTCACATCTTTATTTGTTATAAACAGGTGTTTAGTTTGTTTATCTTTGCATTTTCTTGAAAATAATTATTTTAAAATATGATGTTCCGTGTTGAAATTTTATGTTTCAAGCTATAGATTTTCTAAGGCTGGCAAAAATATGTATTCATTTACAGCTCTGTATTTCCTTAAATTTATTTTAATATTGTGAAAATGGAATGAGTCAGCCTTCGACTTATTATTATATTCGTCTGCCACGAGTTAAACGTAATCCAGGGCTTGCACCCTCAGGTTGCTGAAATTCAATCTAAATGTATGCCGCAAAAGGTAATTA
This sequence comes from Phrixothrix hirtus, assembly GCA_024586415.1. NCBI lineage: Eukaryota > Metazoa > Arthropoda > Insecta > Coleoptera > Phengodidae > Phrixothrix > Phrixothrix hirtus. Next base: position 7,033 of record JAHWXV010068772.1, on the reverse strand, counting down.
ATTAGAAAATACACTTCAGGAGACAACGCGTTATACAAGACTAAATGTCTTACTTGATAAAAGAACTGAACCACAGTGCTTTTTTTTTAAAAGTGAAGCGTCAAGGTCATTTAGATTTTGCAGCTTGTCTTTGATTTTATATATAGTAATTTAAATATTAAAATACGTATGTGTGCCATCTATTGTGGTACCATTCTGAGATTGTTCTAAATTCGTTTCAAACCCTTCCTTATAAACTAAAACGTTTATCGTAAATCGAGTCGTTTTCATTCAAGAGATGGTATTACGTTTCTTCAGATCTTAATCCTGCTGATCTTCCGTCGCGTGATCTTTCTACTTTTAATCTGCTTAATGATTTGTCCTGACATTCTGAACCATCATGGCTCCTGGAACCCATACATAATTGGGCGAAAACTATTTCACTTCTTGTACCTGATTCTGGAAAGCTAGAATTCAAATCTTCTTGTCTTGTTTTTTCCACCCACAACGTTGATTTGTTTTCGCATATTTATTCATGATCTTATGTTCTTCATATCGTCACTCACATATTTCGTTTTGAATTCCGCTCATCTACCACTTCTCATCTTACAGCTTTTCGCTGCTCCGAATTAGCGATTTGCAAATACATATATTCAATCTCGTTCATTCGCTTCAGAAATTGAAACTATCAAATCTAACAAAATTTGTAGTCCACAAATTCAAAAATTATGTCCTTTTCCAGATAATGGATTAATTTGTGTTGGTGGTAGATTAACTCATCCGTTGTTGTCATTAACTTGCAAACACCCAATTATGTTGCCCAAATCTACCCACCTGGTTATTGCTCTTGTTGATTTTTATCATATTGCCCATGCTCATTGTGGGCTGTCGTTACTTCAGTATTTTCTCTTAGAAATTTTGGATTCTTTCAATTCTCTAACTCGCCGGATCCAGAGAACGGCGATGCATCCGTTGTTATAGCACAAAACCTACAAATTTGGTTCCTCATATGAATGACTTATCTAGCGCTGGATTACACCTTCTTCCTCATTTTTTCATACTTGAATGGACTTCGCAGACCCTTTTCAGACCAAAATGTCCTCGCTAAAAAACCTATGTGTCCAATTTTACATTTGCGTCTTTGTATGCTTCGCAACAAAATCAGTTCACGTGGAGGTGGTGCCCAACTCATTTTCACCTGCTTTTATTGATTGTCTACATCGGTTTGTTAGCCGTCATCGGCTTCCAGTACATCTGTATTTGAATTTCAATATAAATTTTATTGGTGCCAACGCCGAACTAAAGAAAGCTCTTCGCTTATTTCTAAGCGATTCTAGTAATGAAAACTCAATTTTGTTGTTTAACTCATCACAAGGTATTGAATTTCATTTTCTTCCTTCATCGATCCCCCACCTTGGTGGACTTTGGGAAAGCGTCGTTAAAAGTGGTAAGAATCACTTCAAGCTTTTTGTTAGGACTATTATCCTCAGTTTGATTCAATTTATTACGTTAGTTACTCATGTTGAGTCAGTTCTTAATTCTCGACCTCTTTCGGCCATCTCGTCCAATCCAAATGATTTGTTGGTTCTCACACTAGCTCACTTTTTAATAGGTCGACCACTTACCACTTTTCCTGAACCTAACTTGGTTTTTACACTAAATAATCGGTTGAAACGTTTTTAACTGATTCATACGTTGACTCAACAAATACTTGCAGTATTTTCCTACTTTGCAAAAGCGTTTCAAATGGGTCATCCTGAATCCTAATCTTCAAATTAATGATTTCGTCTTAATTTTGGAGTCCAGTTCTCCTCCACTTCAATGGCCACCCGGTCAGGTCATCAAGATCTTTCCTTGCCCAGATAATGCGCTTCGGGCTGCTCGTTTTCTTACCTCAAAAGGGGACTACTTCCGCTCTGCTGTCAAGATTTTTCGACTGCCGTAACTGCTATTGTTTCTTCTCTTTGAACCATCGTGAGTTGGTTCAAGACGGGCGGCATGTTGACGCTTTATGTATAAAATGCACATATTTCTAAACCAAATTAATTTTAAAAGATAGTTTAAGTTAGTTAGCTCTATTTCGCCCTCGCAAGTCCTCTTTTTATCTTAAGCGCTCTTTTAAGTATTCAACTCAATAAACTCGATTGTCATCTTGGTATCGAATCACCCGCGTTTAATAGCACGCTCGCTACCTTTGTTAACTAATGACGATATTACGTTCGCAGTTTACTATTGCCTTAATATTAACGATTAATGTTGAATCAACTTCATTTTAAACGGATGTAAATATTTTTATGTGTTAAAAACTTTGTTCTGCCTAATTTTCCCGTTTTCTTTCCTTTCAATTTTACCTTAAAGAACAAAGGAGCGCAACACCCTCCACCGCTTCTGCAATTTTTGGGGTAAGTATTTGATATATTTCATGTATTAATTATGGTTTCACATATTACAGTTTACTTATAATAAAATTTCGTATGTATTTATTTTTTTGTATTCAATGAATATAAGATTTCTACAATTTCTAATGTAAACCTTCTTATATCCATTAATATTAAAACTAATTAACAGTACCTATAAATTTTGGGACACACATGTGTTTTTTCGTGTACCTGTAAAGGTTGTCGCATTAAGTTGCAACATTCTATAAGATAGATATAATAAGAAGTTTGGCGCAGTCGAAATGGGATTGAAGCCCTTGATGGCTTTTCTACACAACTTCCAAGATGACGGGAGGGATGGGTCTATCTAATACGAAATGGTGCCTGTAACAAACAACTTTGAAAGAGCTAAAGTAGCTTTTGGGAGTTAGAAGATGTGTTTGCTTTTAAAACTATCAACCACAAAGCAAATGATGACTAAATATCGGGTAAGAATTGCTAAAGAAAAAACTTAAAGATATACCATATCGAAAATTACTTAACATGGAATATTTCAAATTATAACGCCACTGTATTATGTAATCTCAGGTTATTCTGTTGACATCTGTTACTAAATAAAATTACTATCAGATATCGCCGTTACACAATGTATAATAATCTTACCTTACTCAATTATCTGAAAATATGTTTAACCTATGTCTACGCTACTGAAATAAAAAGGAATATATTTAAAATAAAAAGGTCGGTTCCGGTATACAGTTTACAATTGGCGGTATAACAATTTCTGTTAAAGAAAATTATATATTGATTAATTAGTCATGTGATTCCACTGGTTAAAAATAATACCTAAGTTAAACCAGGACAAAATTAAATACAAACTGTATAAGCGATACTGTGTATATGCCTACTTTACAAATTCTAAACTAAATTACATTTTGGAATGCGAGTGAGTAATGTACCATAAATGACTTTTCCACTGCACAAAATTAATCTATAGAGGTCTGAAGGCGAAAATCAACCTAAAACGTCAATTTCTTAATATTTCATAAAATTGTAATTTACAATTTAAATCAACGATCTCATAATTGTAATGTAATTTTCCAAATAAGGTATTGATTTAAAAAGCTTTCAAACTTAAGTTGTAGATCTTTTCCGGATCAACTTGAATTAATTAAAGCGTAAAATGACTTACGTTTTAAGCCTAGTTTTGTGTTACCAAGAACCATTCGTTTTTAATTTACAGACCACATCTTAATCTTTGCTATAAGAAGTCCTTGTTACAGAACGGGCGAAATTTAAGATGCTTTCTATGTTCATTAAACGAGCCCCAACAAGAGGAATTTTCAAATTACTGTATTTTCAGTGAAGATGTTCTAAAATAAAGAATACAGTGCAAATTGAGGGTCGCAACGTAAAAGAGCAGAGTTCTTGATTTCAAAATTTAGCGATGCAAAACATCATGTCTGCTTCGAACTAACAGTTAGAAAGCTTTTCTAAAAAGAGACGTTGTGTCGACTTGAACGGAAAATATCTTAATTTTAAATTTCACCAATATTCTATTAGTATTTCAAAAGAACGTATTTTACCACTGACCGATTCAGCCTAAATATTAGTCGAGTATTGATGAATACACAGCATGTTTTCTACTTAACAATCTGAGGAATTCGCCATTTTAACGAAAACATCAACAACTAAACATATTAAATTAGCCATTTACAGAAAAGGGGTTGTCGCCTAGCACTTTTAAAAATTCACGAAATTTGTTTAAAACAATGGTTTATTAACTGAACTATAATAATTGAAATAATATTTTTAAAATTAAATTGTAATGAAATAGGATTTTCTCTGCCATGAAAATAAAGTTACAATAATCAAAATTTAATTTAATATTCAATTAAAATGTTTAAAGATGACATTATTTAAATGCGGGATGCTTTCAAAAGGTTAGTACACAAAGTCGATAAAAATATCAATTATTTCTACTAAATAACTTTTATATGTATTTATATACTGGGTGTGTCATATGCTAAAATGAAAATCACATGGAATACGGACAAAACAAGTGATTCAAATGCTACTTAACTAAGCTCAGCGGAGTCGTAACTAAGCATAATAAACACTGTACGAGGTCAAAATCGGTAAATGTGGGTACCACTGGCCCTTTTAGTTTACTGCCAGGAGTTTTAAGGATAAACACTTTGTACATCTGGATGTTCAAAACCTACCCTGAGGGCGAAGACAGACACTCCTTCGGTACTATAGTTATGCTAGTTGTCTAGACTGAAATAGAATGTACTATGCGTCGAATACAGCACTTTACAACCTCTTTTAATGTAGTCTTTGGCTAAATCAGAAATACAATCTGCTAGTCTGAACACCTTTAAGAGATTAATCGTTAAAGATATACCGTCGAGAATGACCTAAAGAGGGTCCACCCTTTATATGTATAGTTATCTAACTGACAATAACTGATCATTTGTTGCTACGGTACTTAGGATGACGGAGTACTCATTTGGTGAGAAATCCAAAAAATATTAGTTCCGAAAATTAGACCACCCTGTATATCTATAGGTATGCACAAATAATTATCAGAACGTAACTAATATCAATTACGCTATGTCTTTACTTTTGACGCTGTAATAGTGTGTAATACTCTTTGATTCGTAAACACAGAAGCATTGTCAAACGATGCCCTAATGATTTAATTGAATACTAAATAAAACAATACGTTTTAGTTAAAAAAACACAATAGGTTTTGTAACAAGTGTGCAATAAATTGTTAATGCTAATACAATAACAATTAAACTGTAAAGATCCATTTGTTAAAAAAAATGTCTTAAATAAGGGATATTGACAAAATCCCATGGAAGGTAGATTACTAGATTTTTGCAGGGGATCTACTCGTAAACGTTAGTTATTTAAATATTCAACGGATTTGGTCGAGTAAATCTTGAGGACTCTCGAAATGCAAACTTAATCAACTAATTATATAAATATTACATGCAGCCTAAAAATCGTTATGCTACTTTAAATAGTGTTACTTACTCACAGGTAAGGGGGATCGATATTACTCAAGCAGATAACAACGGTCGAGAGTTTTCATGTGATAATAAAAGCTGGTGGTACTATTTGCGGCCATGTAGCGCTTCTAAAGCTGAAATTTGGTCAATTTGAAATTTACAGATACACCTGATAAATACCTTAATCGTCCAAAGAATATATATCTGGATTACAAATTATCCTTAATACCAACTATCATTCCAAATTGGCTACAGAACAAATCAAAGAAAAGAATGGTTTAGAGGCGCAATTACATTAATTCAGCTAGAAAAGAAACATTCTGCGCCTACTGGTTATTAAATCACATGCCTTCATTATTCTTTAATTTTTGTAAAATAATTTATCTATTATAATTTTTTAACAAAAAATTAGTTAATACGCTATAAACGCTTCTACACTCGAAATGTACTTGTTACCTAATTATTACTCCGCGAGTTAATCCAATACAACCTAGAATGCGCGTTGCTTCGTGATGGTAATAAAACGTGCTAAATAAGATTTTAACAGCGAAATCAAAACAATTGACCAACTTTGTTAAATTTGTCTGGATAATTGTACAAAATTGTTATATTAGGTTTTTCTAGGAATAAAGAACGCAATTATTAACTGAGAAATTATAAATTTAATTTTGACGTATTAAAAAAATTTAATAGACTGTAGTGAAATTATCAACGGTTAATATTTCAGTAATTTATTCACAAAGCTAGATTATTTTTAAGTAAGTTTCTACTTGAAATGTGGAAAATTGGTTTCACTTCGGAAGTTATTTCGGATGAAATTTAGAATTAAATGATAATGAATTTCATCAAAAATTGCACGTTAATATTTGAAATAATTAAATGATACGACAATTTTTGACAACTTTGACTGATTTCAAATTCTTCATTTATTTAAAAAACCAAATAAACAATTGCTAATGATTACCAAAATAATTAATAACAATATTATCACGGTCATTGCTTCCTATAATGACTCCTGTTTTTCATTATCACGACATCGAAAATTTGCATACATATACAGAAAAATACACAGAATGTAACTATATAAAAATATATAGGGTATTCTATTTAAAAATTAAAAGTTAATGCAACATTGAAAAAATATTAGTAGGATATAATTAAATAGGTAGAAAGTAAGATTAAATTATCTAATAAATAAACAGAAGGAATCAAATAAATGATTGTTAAATTCATAGAAATTAAACAAAGTTATTTATTAGATGATTAAGTAGAATCGACTGTAAATATGATATAAATGAATTCTTAAAAATTGATAATTTTATTACAGATAAAGAATGTATAATTTAAACAATTTCTTTTCAGATGATTATATGGACAACTAGGGATAAAACTTAGAAACTAATTTAAGTAACATGTAAATTATAATAATTATAAGTAGATCACTATAAATAATTACAGGTTTCTGTAATAGAAAATTCTGGAAGAATTTTTAAATAGTTTAAAAAGACCCCACCAAACATTAAATATTTGTAGAAGGGTTAGATTTCCAAGAAATTAAGATAACTTCAACTATAAATATGCATGCAAATGCATTCAAAAATTAGAACTTATCCCGTTCTCAAACTAACAAAAACCCTGTACCTATAAATGTTATTA
>JAHWXV010068759.1:0-17268 GCA_024586415.1 Phrixothrix hirtus | reverse complement strand
GCAACGATAATTAATTATTAATAAAGCACAAGCAATGACGGCAACAATCATTATTCGTAGTGAACAGTTCACTCCGGCTAGCATTAACTTTTAATAGCGGACGGTTGATAAAGTTAAATTCTCGTTAATGTGATTAATTGAACCTCGCTTCTCGTAAAAGGGCTTCAACCAACAATAATTAATTTATTCAAATCTTTAGAGAATGCTAGGATGCACTTGGAAGTTGTCTAGAATCAATGCTCTCGGCGAAGATACATAAAACGGGAATAGTCGACCTAGAGGAATTGCTGATCTCCTGATACTGACAATCTTTTGTGGTCTTGATGTCTTGCCACGCAACTTCCTATTACACTTCGCAGCTGGAAGAAGCGTTTGCAAGCATCCCCTACGGGTCTGCCACGTTCGTACACCAAGTCCCACGGGGCAACTGTGGCAGCAGAACAAGACAGACAACCTAGGGGCGGAAATTACGGGTTCCACAAACCTTCAGCTTGGCTGTTACCCTTTGCAACTGCTTAACTGAAGATTCGTGTTTAGGCCCCGCTGACGAGCTCTACTGCCAAGGCACGTCAGCGACGGCAAGGAGGTTTTATAACTTCCAGGCGTAAACTAAGTTCGCCGGTTCAATCGTGTGTTTTAATGTAAAGTTTGATTCTACAAATGGTCCCTGATAGGAGAGCGTTCTCCGGGTCTATTGTAACGCGATCAGACCTGGAACGCGATTAAATGTGATGTGAATCGGTTCTAGGTTGACACCAGAGTGCCTAGCTCGCTTCGCGTTTGAACGTAAAGTTCTCGTAGATCGATGCGGCTTGCTCGGATGATGAAAGCGAAGTTCCCTTAGAATGATGAACGATGAAACTTTTGGCTGGCGGTGTATTAAGGTAATCAAACCTCTTTACACCTACATTCTGAACGATTCAAGACCCGATGCTTAAGTATTTGTAGCCATAGTTATCGTATGACTCCGCCCACTTTTTCAAGTGAACAAAGTCGCACTTTTCTGTAGCTCCTCCTACTCACAAAGGTTTAAAATCGCATTGGGCCGCCCTGGACGGTTGCTGGTGTCTTCCTCGTAGGCTCCTAGCTCGGAGATGAGGTGTTTGGAGCTGTTCTGAAACAAATAATACCAATTAACGGCCTGTTCGTGAATAAACCGTTGAATTCTAGGGATGCTCAGATCTTCCTGGATTTTCGAATTTCGCATAAACTACGGAGCGCCTGTAGCCATGCGCAAGCACTTGTTTTGGATGACTTGCAGCTTCCTCATGTTTGACCTGGCGGCGTATCCCCAGACGGTTGCCGCGTAGACCATTGTCGGACGGATGATCGCCTTATAGAGCCTAAACTTGTTTTCTAAGGAAAGTCTACTTCGGCGATTCAACAAACGGTACAATGCTGCCACACCGGCTTTTGAAAGCGAAGTGCAACAGCCGATGTGGTGTCTCCACGTCAGCCTGGAGTCGAATACGACACGCACGTATCAAACCTCGTCTCCAAAGGAATCGGAATGTCGAACATTTTGATTTCTTGTAGAGGGCTTGTACGCCTATGCGTAAAGAACACCGCAGAGCCCGTTTCCGCATTAACGTCGATTCTCCACGTTCGGAACCAAGTTTCCAACCCAAGAACCGCCGCTTGGAGGTTGCGGAGGGCCGGGATTGGATCTCAGGATTGGGATAAGACGGCGGTATCGCCAGCGTATAGCGCAGGCGTCGTGTTCGTCTGTCTGGGAAGGTCGCTGTAGAAGATGGTGTAAAGCAACGGTGAGAGAAGGGAACCTTGCGGCACCCCCAGCTTGATTTTAAACGACCTATCGCTAAGATAGGACGCAATCAGCTGAACGAGCAGCCGAGGAAAGTTTTCTTCCAGCATCTTGTACAGCAATCCCTGGCGCCAAACCTTGTCGAACACCTTGGCGACGTCCAGAAAAACTGCAGCTGTCACATCTTTGAAGGCGAAACCTTCGGTGATTTCTTCGGTCAGCCCGAGCACCTGATGAGTGGTGCTGTGGCCCTGATTGAAACCGAATTGCTCGTCGGAAATGATGTTTGCGTTTTCGGTCGTATCTTTCAGGCAGTTCAGAGTTATTCGCTCAGTCAGGTATCCCAGACAACAGAGAAGGCTGATAGGGTGATAATTCTGCGGAAAGGTTCTATCTTTTCCGGGTTTACGAAGGACGATGGATGACGTCAGCGGATTTCTAGGATGAAGGAAATCGTTGAAGCCTCAACATCGCGTTCACGATGTTGACTACTGCGGCGATTCCCTGGGTGGGAGGGCCCTGAGGGCCGAATTTGGTATGCTATCGGGACTGGGCGCCTTCCACGGCTTGCGTAGCTTTATGCAATCGCGTATCTCATCCGGGAAGCGGGAAGGATGTAGGTTGTGTTTGCGTCGTCCTCGCTGTCGTTTTCGGCGCGATACGACGCATTACTTACCTTTTGATGCGCTCAGAGAAGTCAAGATCGGCGTGCAGGAAGTTCAGAGAACATTGCAGTCTAGGCTGTCTGCGAATGCCTCCGCCTTGTCCGCGGGATTGTAGACTAGACCACGCTTGCCGTGAATCGGCGGCACTGGCGTTCTACGATTCCTTAGGATGTTGGCCATTCTCCATAGGGAATTATCGTCCGTTTCCAGCGACTCGAGCTTCTCCTCTCAGGTACGGTTGTAGTGCTCCTTTAGGCTCCCCTTCACTTGTGGTGCAAGACGATTCTTGAGCACTCGATCCGCAGGATGAAAGTAGCGCTGCCAACGGCATCTAGCACGATTCTTCTCTCTGATGAGTTCCCTCAGATACTCTGGGAGAACTCGCTCACTCGGCTTCCTTCTCACATTCGTCGTAAACAGGATAGAATCCTGAATGCTAGAAGTGGCGCAGACGACCGATTTCTCCAGCTCATTCTCGATACGTATCTGCTCGATACAATCGATATTTTGCTGCAGGTGGAGAAGGCGGGTTATGAGACGCGTCGCACCATATCCGGAGGATTTGCTTCTTCGCCTAGGAAAAGTAAGGCGGGATTGTGGTCGGAATCAAGGTCATGTATGGTAGTCAGTTCGTGATGGAAAGGGACATCTTTGAGAAGAACGATGTCAAGGACCCTAGAGTGGAGATGAAGGTAGATTCAAGTGGTCCGTCAACTATGAAACTTGGATTAGTTTCGGAAAAGTCATGGAGTATTCTTCTATTTCGGTTGGTTCGCCGACTGTTCCATGATAGATGCTTAGCGTTGAGATTTCCAACTAGGATGGTTGGAATCGGACTATCCAGGAGATTGTCCAGGGTCTGAAGGTGGAGTGATACTCTTGGCGAATGATAAACAGCCACCAAACGTATCCAACCGTTGCCTTCAGTATTTATCGATACTGCGGTCGCCTCGATAGAGTGGAGTTCTGGGAGTGGTGAAACATGGTGGTCTATGCGCGATTTGACATAGATCGCCGTGTCATCTCCGCGTGTGTTGGGTCGGTCGTTCCTATAGAAGGAGTAGTTCCGAAGTCGCGGTGTGTCTGCAGCACGTAGATGAGTCAAGTTCCCTTAACGTACTTGCATTGCTCATTTTATACTATTTTGATACGCGATATCTTTATTCCACTCGCGTACTTTGTTTTCTATTTCAATCCTGCGGTTTGCAATCACTCGGTACCCGAAATTTATAACGTGTACAATTTAAAATGGCGGTAACTCATTTTATATATACAACTATCTTACCTTATTTTAATTACATAAATTATTAATAGTTTATTTATTTTTAAATAGTTTATATTAGTTTATTTAATTTTTAATTTGATAAACTCATGGGTTTACAAACATTTATATCTATAATTAATTATTCTAATTATTCAATGTTTCCCATACTCCGCGATTTGTTAAAGTCTTTTATATTGTTTTTCTAATTAAATTAATAATAAAATTACAACATTGAAACAATTGAAAAACTGTATCGGCTTTTATAATCGCAATTTCGGTGTTATACGGGCACTTTTATAATACACAATATTTTATAGTTGCAAAATGTTTAATTCTTCGTTTGTTTCTAACCCTTTTGCGCAAAATTCCTTAGGCACTTTTAATTTTTCAAATTTTCTTTTTACCTTAATTAGCACAAGTCAGTACAATTCAAAGAATTTAATCATTCCCTGAGGTTCAAAAATTGTTGTCATATAAAGTCTTTTTTCATTTGGTTATATTACAAAAACTAATTATGATACGAACTTTTGACATTAGAAAAAGTTATTCTATTCATCTAGCACAATTCAGCATAATGTATTAAATATCGAAAGTATTAAATTTTTTGTTTACTCCCGTTCCTTTTGGCCAAAATTCTTAAGAGATTTATAATTTTTCAAATCTTTTTGATCATTTTTGTTTTGATCTTGATAAGCACAAGTTAGCACAATTCGCAGGACTTCAATAGGTTCATCGTAAATAATTACTTTTTGTTTACTATTCAAGATTTAATAATTTTTCTCTACAGAATGGAAGCCTATATTGAATTTATTCCAACCGCAATATGGCACAAGTCAGTACCCACTGATAAGGAAAAAAAGTTAAGCTTATTTGAGAAAATGTGGGGGGCTAGGAAAAATCTTGTTTTTATTAATTTTCTCACGAATTATTGAAGTTACACAATTCACCTTTATGGCACAAGCTATCACACACGGAGCACAATATAGTGCAATGAAAAAAGTTCAAAATTTGACAAGTGCGGAACTACCAAAAATCAAGTTTTTTTAAATTATTGTGCGTGTACGCCTAAAGTTACCGAATTTTGATTTCGGCAAAACACGGCACAAACATAGCACAAGATAATTGTTTTTCCCTAAATTTTTCAGGTAAATTGGAAATTTAAAATCTTAGTTCAACATTGTGTACTAATACTTTATTGGCTTCTTAATTTAATTGTTTTTATAATTGTAGTGTAATAAATGCTTAATTTTAAACCTACATACATTGTGTTTTTCCTTCTATAGTTTAATGTTCATTGTATCCCTAAAATTAATATTACAAAAATAAGTTACTTATTTTTTATTTTATCTTGAAAAATATAGATGTGCAAATATTTTATGGAACCTGTATGTACACATATGTATGTATGCATTAAATCATACACCGTTTGTTTATACAAAAATTACATACACAACACAATATTTAAATACCTACATAATGTGTTTCATATTTATAGTTACATTAGTTCCTCTATTTGTCTAGGTCTTTTATATTTGACAAAAAAATATTTTTGTTATCTCAGCATCTTTTATAAATAATTTGTATAATGAAATAGAATGCGTCAACAGTCGAAATTCAAAAAAATTTTCGTTTAAATTTTGTTTTTCTATGCAAATCTCACTTGTAAGAGGCCATTTTTAGTTATTAAATTAAGTTTATCTATATACTCTTCTTTTGAAATTTATTTCTTTTCGTTGAATACAAGGATAACATTCTACACATTTTAATTTCAAGATACATTCATACATTTTTTATGTAAGTAATATTCATATTTGTATAGATGTATATAAACGAGTACTGAGTTGGTTAGCTGGCAGTTACATGAAGATCATCAAAGGCCCTTGAGTAATTATTGAAAAGGTTAGCTTCTGTCTTGATGAAGAAGCGTCGCCGATTCAATCTTCTTGGACGTAGTTGAGTCCAACATCTCAAAAGTAATTTTCGTAAAGAAAAAAAATATAAGCAAGATTAATTTATTATCCATACACGTTTTCTATTCAACCACTTTATATAGTGCGGTTTATTGAAATGAATCCTTTCGCTAAGAAGATACAAAATATTTAAATTGGTTTTTTAGAACACTATAAAATGGCGTAGCAATAATGCACTAATTATATTCTCAAATAACGAACTCTAACTAATAGGAAATTAAAACTTATATTACAAACTATTTCTACTAAAAAGCAATCATTCTATTTTCCATAAATTTCACAGCGAAACTTAAGGTAAATAAAATTAAGCTATATAATTTAAAGAAAAACAAAATAAAAACGATGCAGAGTTTGAAAGGTTATAAAATTGCTAGGATTCGAAATTGTAACAGTTATTCGCGAATTGAAATATGGATTTCCAGTTTTTCAGCATAATTTATAAGTTGCAAGGGCATTTAAAAATGTGCAATACATAATCCTTATGAGAGGTTTAGTATGTGATTGGTTTTTGCAACCCAAAGTTCATTGCTTTGAAGTGCGCCTTGTATATATGAAACTGTCAATGCTGATATTTAAGGTTAATGTGGCTGAAACCCACTAAAATTAAATTAAACACATTCGAGTTGATATTATAACAATTAACATGGATTACATCTTTAACACTATTTACCGTTATAAAAGGGCCTTCATCGTGTTCTTCGCTCTCAAAAAGCCTTTTATATTGACAAAAAGTGCTTGTTAAAGGTTTAAGCGAACTAATTGATTAAACTACCGACACAAATTGCCAAATTCGTTCTGAAAGAAAACTTTTTTCTCAAATATATAATACATATTAAACCTTGCAAGACTAAAACTTGGTAAGGGTTAATTGTTAACTTATTAAATAATAGCGTTATATATTTATATACACTTAGTATATAATTTAAGACAGCATTTCTTATTTATATATTTGTATCTAATTCTTGTTTTAACTTAAATAAGTATAGGCATTTTTTAAAAAATTTTGATTATTGGTTCCTAGTTACTTTTACGTTAGGCATTAGAACATCAGCTAAATTATTTAATTGCCTTTGGGGTGTTATTTTATTTTCTACGCACTTAGAGATGTGTTTACTGCATATTACCGTTAAAAATGAGCCATTTCCTTATTATATCTTGTTATTAATTAAAATTAGGGGATATGAGTATTCCTTAAAGTTTAAAAATCCTACTACCTGGCTAAATGTTGTTTGTTGGTATTTAGGAATCTTTCTAGCTCTTGTGGCTTTAATTTCAAAGAATTTTCACTAAATATACAGGAATTTAGCCGAACCTGGAAGTTTACCAAGCGCAATAGAGTTTTTACCTGCTAAACATCATATTGACACAGAACATATCATTTCCCATTCTTATTTGGGAAGAAGACATATTTTGAAATTTTTCTACGTTGAAAAATTATTATCCATGACCGAGTTCGAACCTGTAGGCTTTGCGCTCGGTTACAAACTTGTAAGTGCTTGAGTCACCGAGGTAAGCTACTTTGTTAGTCCGCTAAATTTTTGTAACTTAACTTACAACTTACGATGTTACATATAGTAAATTTTGAAAATAAATTATGTTGTTTATATAAGTATTATTTTAGAGAACCTATATGTGCTTTGTGCTTAACTTCACACTATCGGAAAAGTTTATTTCCTCTTAGTTGTGCTAGTAATAGCGAAGTAAAATAAATTAGAAGTCTTAGGATACCATCCCGAGGAACGTTCTAACTTTTATTCATTTGGAAATGGTAGATCTTCCTCAATATTCTTTCGCTATCGCAAACCTCCTTCTGAAGCTTTCTGACCGGATATCAGGAAAATAACTAGTTGCAGGCGGTAAGTAGCAAATGACACGGCGACTTCAGGTAACTATAGTGAGTTACATGTGGATATAGTGCAGTTAGGATACGTATTGTTAAAAAGCTGGAAGATACGTTATAAATGGAGTCAACTATAACTTAAAACTTTTACATCAAATACTTTCGTTTCACTTTGCTCATAACATGAATTGAACTCGGATCGAGTTTCAGTGACTATAGCAAATTTTATATTATAGGTTTTCTTTTCATAACAGGCATTTTCGATTATTGTCCAAACTACAAGATATACTAAGAAAATAGTTTATATTTCAACAGTTTTACAAATTGATTTATTGTAGGCACACACTCAAAGAGCGGAAGAAGAGGATAGATTTCTACGCACTAAAAAGCATGACTCTGCTGTCAGCGTTCCTTCGTCGACCTGTGGCAAGGCTATCGATACTTTGAAGAAAAAGACTTCTTAAAGGGACTTCAGATCGAAATCTGTATATAGGAGTTAATTTCAATCCTCTTCCGCCGCTCTGATTCAAGGCAGCATGAATTCGCAAGAGAGCTTACATAGAGTGCATCATGTTGATTAATATCACCCACTGCACGGCTCCTTATTTTCAAGAAGACGGAAACTTCAATTTTTGTAGGTACACACTTGGTTGTGATAGCAGATAACGTGCTTAGCAAACAATTTTGCTCAACTGTATTGCGTAAAAAATACGAGAGCTCATAAATCTGATAAGAATTCACGACAGCTAATTGAAGCACGAAAAGGTAGTCTTCTAGGGTCGTTAATGCTTTGCACAATTAAATTAATTAGTAAAGAACATTAATAGGTTTGTTAAAAATATCACTCATTTACCTAGTAACAATAAGAAAACGTTATGGTAAGGGCAAGGTATTAAAATATGGAATAAGAGATTTTGTTAACAGAAAATAACAAAAGTTGTAATTTATTGAACAGTGACATATAAATAGTTACAGATTCTGTAATTGCTATTTAAATATTAAATATAAAGATTTACTGACGTTTGTGAAATATAAAACTACAAAATTTAATGAATTGGAGATGAAGTAATGATAACGGTTAAACTATACATTAAATCACACTAAATAGTGATTAAATAAATTTGAATCGCGGAGTCAAAATTAGAATCCCCTGCAAAAGTTGATGCTTTTATTTAGTATCAAATAAAGGCATTAAAAGAATATTTTGCGAAAAATTGAACCCAAGGTTAAATATAATAAAGGAATCTGCTGGAAACACTCAAATTTTCACAAATTCTTGTTTACTCATAATCAAATTTTAATCAAAACCAAAGGCAAGAAATGTATTCGCACGACAGAATCGTCCGCAGCCTAGACTCATGCCGATGGACACTTCGTTAGGGCACACGGGAAGAACGATTAGAACTTAGAGTAACCGTTTCCAGCAGCACTAACCAAGTAACTCTGTACCACAACAATTATTTTACCAGGATTACCTTGATACAGGTTATAATACTGAAGGAAGGACGGAAACCAATTGATCGAACTATACGGAATATGACGAATTCTAGGACGATCCCAAGCAACAGGATTTTTCAACAAAAGCCTCATCAGCCAACCCTACGTAGAATACAATTATGAAGATGAAATTATAAAAATTAATTATCAGAATAATTCGTCATTACCTTGTATATACATTCCCCAATTTGAACGAACACTTTTAATCAACACCGGTGAGTCAAAGTCACTAATCCAACCTGAATTAGCGTATAGTTTATTTCCAGAATTAATAGATAACCAATTTTTCCAAATTCATACAACACATCAAACTTCAGTACATACAGCGGTAACAACTATACAACCTTCCCCGGTATTTATATCAAATAAAAATCATAAATTTCATCTTTTTGACTTTAATTCCAAATATGATGGTTTGATAGGCATCGATTTATTGCAAAAGTTGCAGGCAAATATCGATCTCAAACAAAAGTTAGAAATTGAAAATACTTGCATATCATTAATCTCGGTAACTGAAACGAATAAAGTTAATTACATATCAGTAGAACCAAAAATGGAAAAGGTTATTAAAATCGCAGTTAATTCAACTGTTAAAGAAGGAATTCTAGAGGACACCAAAATCAACGAAAGTGTGGAAATACTCGCCTGTTATGTAACGATAAACAATAATTTTGCTATCACTACGATCATTATAAAAGGAGAAGAAAAATAAGAAATTGCTTTAAAAGAGCCATTTAAAGTAAAATCTGCAGAAGTACAAGAATTATACCACGAAGAAGCTCCAAAATTAACGGAAACCAAATCAAAACGTTATTGAGGGACAATTTGAAAAAACTCAAGTTAGACCACCTTAACGACGAAGAAGCGACCTTTGTCAAAAATTTATTTGAAGACTATAAAGATATATTTCATTGCGAAGATATACCGTTAATATTTACAGCGAAATTAAACACGAAATTAAATCTAATAGTGAAGAATCAGTTTACACAAAAAATTACAGATACCCCCAAGTTCATAAATAAGAAATACGTAGTTAAGTAAACAAAATGTTTCAGGATGGAATAATAAAACCTTCGACATCGCCATGGAGCTCGCCCCTATGGATAGTGCCGAAGAAATTAGATACAACCGGAAGGAGAACATGGAGGATAGCCATCGACTATCGTAGACTGAATGAAAAATTGTCTACTATAAATATCAGCTTCCTAATATTACAGATCTTCTAGATAAATAGGAAAATGCCAGTACTTTTCAACTCTAGACTTGGCATCAGGATTGCATCAAGTACAAGGAGAAACAAAGGATATTTCAAAAACCGCATTTAATACCGAAAATGGCCATTATGAGTTCCAGAGGATGCCATTTGAGCTAAAGAGCGCCTCCCTTTCCTTTCCAGAGGGTAATGGATAACGTCCTTAGAGGCATACAAAATGCAACGTGCTTAGTTTACTTCGATGATATAATTATTTTTGTCTCTTCTTTTCAAGAGCACATCGAAAGATTAAAATAAGTATTCGAACGATTACGGAAAACCAAATTCAAAATTCAACTAGATAAATCCGAGTTTTTAAGAAAAGAAGTGCAATACCTGGGACATGTGATGACCCTCGATGGTGTAGAATCGAACTCTGATAAAATTGTCGCCATAAAAAATATTCCATACCAAAAACCTAAAAAGAATTAAAAGGATTTTTGGGGTTACTAGATTACAATAGGAAATTTATAAACACACCAAATCTCACAAAACCTTTGACCAAATGTTTAAAAAAGGGTTCCGAAATAATACATATAAATGAGATAAAAACCTCGATTGAAACCTGCAAAGAAGTATTAATGAATAAACCTGTACTACAATACCTAGACTTTACAAAGAAATTTAATTTATCGACTGATACATCCAATGTAGCAGTTGGAGCCGTGTTATCTCAAGGACCTATCGGGAAATATTTACCAATATCTTATGCTTTGCGAACGCTCAACGAATCAGAGTAGAAATATTCGACTATAGAGAAGAAATTATTGGCAATAATTTGGGTAACCAAGGTCTTTCGACCTTATCTCTATAGAACACACTTCAAAATTATAACGGACCACAAACCACTCCAATGGCTTAATTCTTTGAAAGAACCAAATCCTAAATTAGCAAGATGACGACTACGATTAGAGAAATTCGATTATGAAGTAATGTACAAAAAAGAAAAATGTAATACAAACACCGATGCATTATCGCGCATATAAATAAATCCTATAAATATATTCCCCTCAATGCTAGTAGAAGTTGACACAAATACAGATGACATATTAAGTATGACCAATGAAATTATAGAAAAGGATCTTAGCGAAAGCATGCGAAATTCAAATGTTGGACAGCTGAACAAGGAACCGCCAAACCAAAACATTCAAAAAGAAAAAATAGTTTCAACCGAACACTCAAAGCTTGATTCAACCCCCGATATACCCATATGTGAAGATGCATTGGAAACCAAACGACGTCAAATTACAATAAAAATAATTCACGGACAGGGAATATAATTCAATTCCTGAAAGAATACACAGAACCAAATAACGCATACTATTGTTTATTTTCTTGCGAATACATCTACAAGAAATTCTGCAATGTATAATGAATGGATTAGACCGAATAAAGTTGTTTAGATGTACAAAAGGAGCCCTACATGTAATAAATAATGTAGACAGATTATAAATTATAAACTATTACCATTAGGGAAAAACAAATCATCGAGGAATTCAGGCTATCACCTTAGAAATAAACAGAAATTATTACTGGGAAAATTTACTTGATGATGTAACTAAATTCATAAATACCTGTTTAACTTGTAAAGAAATCAAGTTCGATAGACACCCTCCTGAAACGCCGTTAATGATTACGGAATCCCCCGGTAAACTTTGCGAACAACTGTACATAAACACCTTTAAAATCCAAAAAAAAACTTCTTAACAATTATAACTTCATTCTCAAAGTATTGCCAAGTATATCCGTTAAATTCAAAAATGCAATGGAAGTTGTCGAAGGCCTAATCAAGTTCATATTGCATCATGGAACACCAACACAAATCACAATGGACGGAGGAAGTGAATTAGCAAAGGAATCTGTTAAAAATATTTTAGAAATGCACAAAATTAATATTCCCATAGTAACCCCAAAGCACGCAAAATCTAACGGCATGATCGAAAGAGTGCATTCAACTTTAATTGAGAATTGTATGATACTAAAGAACGAAAATAAAATGAGTGTTCGAGAAACCTTATACTTTATTCAAGTATAGGGTATAACAATACAATTCACTCAAAAACAAAATTCACACAATTTGAGTTAATCTATGACCATACAGCTACAAGAGATCGGCCCATTTGACACTATACTTCAACCCCAAATCTAGAAAATTACGTTAAGACGCATAAAAAGAATTTACAATTAATCTACAACGATATAAGGGACAAAATCAGTGTAACACGAAAAGACTAGCAAATAAGCACGGCATATCTAAAGCAGGACATAAAGTTGGAGATAAAGTCTTAATCAAAACCTTATAACGAAATAAGGCAAAAAACAAATACTCAGGACCTTATACTATTCAAGCAATTCCTGAAAGAAATATTTGCACTCTTATTGATAATAATAATAAAAAACTAAAACGACACGTCGAAGAATTAAGTCACCCCATCGTTACATACTTTCTTATTCCTGAAACATCTCAGCAATAGAAAAACCAAAAATCACAAGATTAACCAATAACCCTGGAATATTCCCGTAAAAATTAGGCCAAGCACAAAACTAAATTGATAAATGGACGTTACTTAGCAATGTTCACTGGGAGCAACTATTACAAGAGCACAAAAATGTAGGAAGTAATATACACAAATTGAACGAAATATTTACTGAACACGAAGACGTTTCGATTTACAGAAGGAAATTTTACAATTACATATATAGTTATAGTTGAGTATATAGTAAACACGATTTTTCGAGAAATCACAGGAAAAATAAACCAAATTTTTGTTAATCGGCAGAAAAGAGGAATAATCGATGGTAGAGGTACAGCATTTAAATTTATTATCGAAAATTTGGACGCATCCGATGGTAAAAGATTCGAGGACGCTATAAAAACCTTACAAAGCTCGCAAGAAAACTAAAAGGAAATTATTTCAAAACAGATAACTTTAACCGAAAATATAATTGATAAAACAAGAAACATCCACAGTTTAAATAGTGACGAATCAGATGATTTTGAACTCTATGATTTTATAAGTAGAAGCAGCAGTAAGGGAAATCTCTATCCACCAAGCCGAAGCATTCATACTGCTTAACATACATACTGTATTTAATAAAGTAATGTCGATCATGAATTTATTAATACATATAACCAATACTTTAGAAAAAGCAATAATATTTGCAAAACTAACAACATTTCACCCATCGATAATGAACTCACAAAATCTAGAACAAAACTTGAAATTTGTTAATACTAAAATTCACGATTCAGCACGATTAGCTTTCGAACACAGTAAAAACAATTTACTTATTTTTGAGGAATTAATTAATTAATTAATCAAATTGGTAGACGAAATGCTTTTATTTTAGAAATACCTTTATGTAGTTTAATAACCTATGATGTTATCGTTTATACTCAATGCCTGTAAAAAGCAATAATAACGGATTGGACCATGTAATACTACCCCATAACAAATATCGTTTGTATTCGAATCAAAACTACATTTCGACAAACAAAAAGTGTAAACAATTAAGGAATAATTTGTAATATTGAAGAACAAGTGAATCTTGAAAATTTATTATGTGAAGTTCAGCTAATTACGTTTTCTAAAAATATAACTTGCAAAATAAAATGTTTCAATTTAAATGTTTACAAAATACAGAAATTAAGCAACAATTTAAGGATAGTAATTGTACCTAATGAAATAAGTACTAATCTCAAAAGCAAAAATGGAAATGAAAAAATTCCACTTGAAGGAACCTATAAATTTCAATTATCCCCAAATTACCAATTACAAATAAAAAATATTATTTTACAAACCAACCAATATTCTACTAAAAATCTGTAAAGTTCTAGAATTACCATCAATTACAGAAACTGAAACACTTAAACAAGCACAAGATTTTGAGTTCAGACCTGTGCACTTAGAAAATATAGAACTGTATGATACCCAACATTTAAGAGAAACATTGCACGTTTTACCAAATTTATTTAAACAAAAAGAACTTTCATACTTATTCAAATTCGACAACTTTATCTTTATTAATGTTTTAATAATTAGTTTAATAACTATATGTATTGTATAAAACGGACTTAACTCTAAAAGTCTGCAGAAAAGTCAAAGTACCTCAGAACGTTGAAATTAAACCTTAAAAAATCGTCATTCGCAGATTTTTCAGCTTGCGATAGAGGAATTATGTCTGTAAAAATAGCATAATAGTACAAAACAAGTTTCCTGTGAAAAGGTAGATAAATTATATTACAGCAACTATGGATAGATAAGGAATGCTTTATAAATAGGTGGATAGTAGTTAGCAAATTAGATAATAACATAAATTTGTACGAGTTAGTTTAATTTCAATTAACCATTGTAACTCGAATTCAAAATTAAAGATTTTTTTTGAACTTTATCAGCGTAAAATTGTTTCTAGCGTGTGCGTCCGCGTGCGCCTGTGCGTGCGGTATGCATGTGCGCGCGTGCGTCTGTATCTGTGTGTCTGTGGACACGATATCTCGAAAACGAAAAGATGGATAGATAAACAAAATTTTGTATTTAAGTTTTTATTCGTTCGGGCACGTGACCGCAACAATTTCACTAAAAGCGGAAAACCAAAAATAATCTGAAGTACCATTTTATTTCTATCACTTCTAGATGTTTCCGAATTTTTCGGTTTTCGTAATTTTCTTGAGATAGTTCCAACGATTTTTTTACACTTACTGCAATTAATTCTGTATATGAACCAAGCAGTTTCTCTAATAAATTTTTGAAAATCGAATAATTGGAGGTATTTGAAGTGTTAGTTGTGCACAACATTTCTCAAAAACTAAACATCATATAAAAATGAAAAATTATGTGTTTTCTATCGGCAAGGAATTAATTAAAATAGGATGACTGGAAGTGTTACTTATTATTGCGATTTTTTAAGCTTTTACGTTATTCTTGAAAACTTGCTACGGTTCTTGTGTCTTTGATACCCCTTTACACGAACTTAGCGGTTTTCCTAAAAAAGTGCATTGAAGCGAGTTTTCAGATAAAATCTCTAGTTTTAAGCAGTGTTATGCGTGTCCAGTAACTTGGACGGTGACCGTTCTAATTGTTGTTTCCAAAATAAACGTAAGAGAAAGTCGTGTGATGTCTCACATCAGATTTTTAATATTAATGTTTCAACAAAGAAATCAATGGTTCTAGCGTATAGATAATCAAATTCACATGTAAAATACTATATACTGGGCTGAACGATAATTTTGTGCGGTTTTTTTAAAATTTAAAATTTTATTACTTTAAACAAAAATATTAACATTACAACTAATTAATAATATACTCCCCGTTGTTGTTTATAACTTCCTTCTAACGTTCAACAAGTTTGTTGATGCAACGGTGATAGAAATCTCTAGTTCTAGACTCGAACAAATCCTAGATTTATTATCATTGTTGAATAAAATTTCGCGTAAATTGTTGGAAAGCGACCTTCAGAAATGAAAATTGATTGGCGCCCGGTCTGAATGATATGGCGCATCTGGTAATACTTCTCAATCGTACTTCTGTTTGAATCATTGTTTTTGTCAATTTTGCTCTGCATTGTCGTGCTACAAAAGAACACCAAATCGGCGATCTAGTCATTTCTATCGAATTTGTTTTGTCACTGTAGACTTCCGCATTCGTTGTTCTATTTGGAAGCTCATAGTGGATTATGCCTTCACAATCCCATCGCGCTTTTCTTTTTTTCTTATTCATATACAAGTACTATTTGTCATCGCTGGTAATAATTTGCTAGAAAAATCTTTACTTATGTCCATGAGTTGAGGTATGGGGGCATTGATTTTTGTTATTTTTGTTCAAAAAGTATGGAACCCCTGCGCCGAGCTTTTAGACTTTACCCCAATCGACTGTAGATGTAGACAAACTGTGTTTTGAGCACAGGCTATCTGCTCTGACAATTTTCTTTTTATTTAACGTGAATTTTCGTAAATAAGCTGGCTCAATCGTGTTTTATCAGACGCAGGCGGTCTGGTATGCGATTCATTCTTAAGGTTAAAATCTCCGTTGTTGAAACGTGCAAACCAGTTTTGAACCACTCTTTTAGTTATGACATAATTTCCATATACAGCACAAATACAGCGAGTAGCTTTGGCGGCATTTGGACGTTGATTATACGTGAAGGTGAGAGGGTGTCCAAAATGAACATCTTTGTGAACATGATATTCGACACTAAAACGATTAAAATAGACAAAAATTAAAACAAATGAAAAAATCGAACATTCTTCTTTCAAATAGTATATAACGTAAGCCCAAATTGCAAATTTTATTTGTGCAATTTTAAATTAAAAAACTGCACGAAATTATCGTTCAACCTCAATACTAATAATGCCGAATTTAGCTATCGTATGTGAAGTCAAGTCAATGTTAAACATTATCTTTCTAATCAAGGGTTAGTTGTGAAATTATTTTCTATGGATTTCTAATGTCCCAAGAAAAAAGGCGGTATAAATTGTAAGCAAGAACATCGTGGAAAAATTAATTAACTATTTAAATGTTACCGTAATTAATGCTGAGGGATTTATTGAATTCCTACTGGTTGTAATAAAGTTGTGGAATTTAAAGGAACGGCTATTTGCCTTGTGCTTTCTAGTAGTAGAAAGATCAGTTCAAATCCATAACAGTTAACGTTTATACACATGAATTGTGTATACAGGACTATCACTAAGTAATGGCGACCCTGAATGTCCCAAATGGGCAATCCAATTTATACTTTCATATGTCGCTATTCCAATACAAAAACATATATACTTGATTTGTCATATTTCCAACTGTCAATAATTAAGTTATAATATTTAAACTACTACAAGTATAATGAACTACTAGTAAAATTGGTATTCAACTTTTGCGGCAGTAACGGCATTTTTTCGGCATTCGCCCAAAATAAAATCATATGAGTCGTTCCGTTATTTCAATACATCTTCTAATAAATGAATACAATTGGACAATAAACGTCAAGATTAATGACTAGGATGTTTGAACTACTGCGAACGCTT
>JAHWXV010068749.1:0-14618 GCA_024586415.1 Phrixothrix hirtus | reverse complement strand
GGCCGTTTGAACATGTGCGCGATAACGAGGCTCGATACTATAACTTTGCAGCACACATGTGTTAATTTAGTTTGAGGTTCTCAACATTTTTCTATTAATTATATACTTTACTCGTCATTTTGTTTATGCAGGCAGTCCTCAAAATTTCGTTGAATTTTTACTGTTACGTTCAATTAAAAGATTTTTATAAGCTATAAGTTTGCTAGATATTCACTGTTGCTTTCCGGAACGAAAATAAACTGATCTTATCCTTACTTTGTTTTTTCTTTTCATTTATGTGCTGTTGTACCGTAATTAATTTTTCTTTCAGCTTATTTATAAATATGTTTGCTAATGCTAATCTGCATAACCATAAGTGTGTGAAGCAGAACATCTACGAGTAATTTTAAGTCCAACTTTTGTCGCTGATTTAATCTACGACGTTTTCACTCTGATGCATCCAAATTAACACTAGCGCTTTTCAATTGAAAGTGCGTGGCGCCCAATTTCTTTTCTTTCTCTAGATATTTCAGGCTATTCGTGTGCTAGAACGTACCAGTTTCGCGACCAACCGGCGCTTGTCAGCACCGAGTCTAGAATTTCCTCCAGCGACACTGGGAGCGAAACCTTTACCTGCCAACCACGATATTGTGTCGATGGTTATCTCGACCATTTTCTTTTTATACGTAGCTACTCCCCACTCTCTAGCATCCGCGGCACTAGAGCTGGCCACATTTTTTTAAATTTTTGCTGCGAAGCGTGATCCTTCTAGCAAGGCCGTATGCGCTTATTTATCCAACTTTAACGTGGCATAGTTTTGTAATAATGGATAGATTAACTGATATCGAAGGTACCTCAAATTGTTAGTTAAAAAAGGTTAAGGAAAATATGTTTTGATTTTCAAATGTAAGAAAAGGCACAGTTCATTGGTTTGATTTTGAGTTTATAAGACCTATATTCAGTGTAGTTTTAAATCGTACACGTAATAATAAAAATTGTCCTATAACAAAGCATAAAACTTTATAATTTTACGAATTTTAAAAATTAAGTGGGCCGAAATGTAAATTGTCAAAATTATGGTACTTATAAAAATATGAATATGGTCTTTAAGTATAATTGAATGCATTTAGATATATATTAAATGTTCAACTTTTGCCTGCATAAAATACGAACGAATAAAATTGTAGATCATTGCGTATTGAGATAGGTTAGTTTTATTCAAATAAACATATACAGCTGCAGTAATTTGATGTGTCATTTCCTTAATGACTCGTAGTTGAAATTGGAATATTGTCTAGACATATTCAGTTGTATACACATTTTCTGAAAGCTCTCAAATAGCGGATACTTTTAATTTTTTCCAAAAAATCTTATATTTTATGGGATTTTCTTGTTAATGGACGTAGTTAGGTGTCTACAGTACCATGTTAAAGTCAATAGGGAGATTTTAAAACCACCCTGTACAAGTACAAGCTCGGCAGTATTATCACAAAATGCAAGGGGCTATTCATACTAGCGAAGGTGTTTATGATATTGATGTTCTTACAGCTACCAAAAAATGCAACTGTTAAGATCACATCAATATTTAGTATATTAAACTAATGCATATGTAGTTGCTAATCTATAGAAAACGTTTTAAAACAAAAAAAAGCAATATACAAATTCCTAAATATTAAAACAAGGTATTCACATTATGGAAAGGTCATTGTTGTTCACATTGTACGTATGTGTAAATAAATGAAAACAATATTTTTCATGTTACACGGCTATTCACAATAACGATAACGACAGGTTACACTAGTGAGCTTATACTTACACGAAAAATTTCATATGTAAACCTATATCATTGCACCTTTAGCACCGCTTCTTTGCTCTGGAGTTTCTCTTAGTTCTGAAGGTCAGCACCAGGTGTGTTTAATGGGTGTTAGTTTAGTTTATTGATTTTTTAAAAATTAATTCATTCCAGCACTTTTCAAACCTAGATTATTACAAAAGTTAGGCCATTTTATTTTTGTATCTAAGGAGTGTTTTCAAAAGTATTATTATTTTGTGGTCTAAATATACGGTATTATTTTGATAACATCCTGTAGATATTGTATAAGTTTGCCCTATTCTATAAATTTGATATTTATTAATTATAAGCAATATGCCAACTCAGTAATGACGAAAATAGTCAAAAACCCGTGAAAATTACATTAATGTGATATCATCAACTTATAATATTTAAAGTGTTTTGGTTACAAACACACTTTTCCAAAATATTTTATTTACAGACTATTTCTTTTGTATTGTAAATACTATAGCTGAATAATTAATTATAATCGTTAAACTCAGTAAATGTGTCTATTCATTAGAAGTAATGGTCATGATTAGTAAATAGGCGTAAGATTACGTCAACCACGAACTTGAATTTTAAATTAATTTTTAATTATCCTTTTGTAATACTTGTTATGCAATTAACGCCATATTTCTAACTAAGGCATGCTTAACCTGAAACATTCCTATTTTCACCAAAACTATACAGAAATGTGATCAACTAATAAAGATTTGTTACCTTTCTGATTTATAGACTTTACTTTTATCTACTTAACATTTAAATCGTTTTAAGATATCAAATTTCATTGCCATAGACTCTTAATCTTGCATGCTATAATGGAAATAAAATCAAATATAAATTTTCATTTTTCTACGATTATTAATATTTCAGTTATGTTGTTCAGATACCTATGTACAATTAAGCTCAAATAAATCTTGTATAACCTAACTTTTATGTTATTAAAATTAAATTAAAATATTCTAGTACATCCTAATGTGAAACTAATTTGATACTAAGCTTTGAAAACAAATAAACCAAAGCAACAAGGGTTTAATAACAAGAAACCTAAAAAAAAATTAAAGTTGTGTT
This sequence comes from Phrixothrix hirtus, assembly GCA_024586415.1. NCBI lineage: Eukaryota > Metazoa > Arthropoda > Insecta > Coleoptera > Phengodidae > Phrixothrix > Phrixothrix hirtus. Next base: position 11,734 of record JAHWXV010068749.1, on the reverse strand, counting down.
AGACAATTTTTCATAACACATTTTGACAACAAATAAATAAGTAAACTAAAATCATAAAAAGCAATACGTTAATATTTGGTTTAATCTCAATTTGCTTTATTATTGCCGTCAACGTACTGGCGATGGAGTAAACAAGAATTTTAAAGTAATTTTCTCTTTCGGCTAAATTTTGTCATTGATTCTCAATTCCTGCCAACAATTCTTGTCTACTAGGAAGTCTGACTCTTTTAAGACTTTACAGTGTTTCTGCCCATTAACTGACAAGATATGTTGTAAAATTAAACAACATTTGAAATTATTAAAACAAATTATCCGAAAAATTTAATAATTTAACAAAATGAAGTCTGAAGATGTAATGACTTCAAGGTTATTTACAGAAACATTAGCTTTAATATCTTATATAGCTTAAAGAGAAATAAATTCTGTTGGAAGACTATACATTATCGCATTATTTTTTAATTCTTAACCCAACTTCGTCACTAAATTATTCCACCAACGATAGACGCACTACATTTTTTTACTCGTCTTTTAGTCAAAAAGATCGTCTTTAAGAGCAACAGCAGTTACTGTCTAAATTCACTGATTTGATGAGATAATTTTTTTCGTAATCTTTCTGTGATATATTCCCCAACAAACTATTATCCACGAAGAGAGAAGTTTTCAAGGAACTTTACAGTTCTGAGCATTAATGGGTTAGCGAATCGGATCGGCTATAATTAAACTGTATACATTTAATAAAACATTCCAATATATCTCATGTTACAAAATACCAAAAATTTAAAATGCTGTCACATCTTTGTTTTGATTAAGCTGTTTAGTCTGTAGCCTGTAGTAAATATCAATTTTTAACGCAATATGGCGCACTAGTAGCAAAATATTCAGCTATTTTCCATCGAGATAGTTCATAAGCGCAGTTCCAAATTCAAAATTTTAAAAGGAAATTGTATATAATATTACCGTTATTAGGGTATAACAATGAAAAGCAAGTTTTATATGTAAAAGGATGCCAAGCATGTAGAAAGTAAATTTAATGCAGAGTTTAATATCAAACATTCAGTATTCGACTTCCGAATAATTTAATCCAGACAATGCAATAATAATTGATATCTACGTACATGGAATTTGAAATAGAAATTTTCATTGAACAATAAAATTATTGCTTTAATAGTCTTTTCGTTGAGTTGCAGTTTTGTTGTAAACTTATGTAAACTTATGTAACGCTGTTTGTAGGTTTGTCCTTGCCAGTAAACTCTACAGGTTTCGATTTCTTCAAGATGTTTAATATGTCGGTCACTGTATTTCTGGAGAAAGTAAAATAAACGCTTTAACGTTGAACAAAGTTAAAAGTAGATGAATCTATAGCGATATATCGGATTGATGTTTATAAGGGCATTAAATGTACTATTTAAGGGTTATGGCACAATTTGCGTATTAAATAAATTTAAAATAAATCATTAAACAACTACAGGGCGTGGACCACTAGGTAGAAAATCTTTTGTTAGTTACAACAAACCAGTTCCTGTTTTTAAATATCAGATTTCTTGATTACTTTCACGGTTATATTGAATGTATTAAGAAACAGGAAATCAAATTTTACTTCCAGTAGGAACTGTCATCGTGCGACATGTGCAGTAAACTTTATGAATTTTGAATACATTTTATATAGAAGATACGTCCCACACAGAAATTCACATGCAATTTATCAAATATAAGTTTTCGTACATAAAAAACACAAAACTGCGTCCTATAATTATAAATTCATTGTTTAATTAAAACGAGTTGCTGAAATAGTCGCAAAAATTTAATTACCTTTGTTTAGAATGGTTTTATCCTTGAATAGTATAGCTATAAAATTGTTTTTTCTAAAAACACAAATTTTTGCACTATTTTAGACTGGGAACCAATACGAGTTTATGACTTGAGCTGCCTATATTATCAAATTTACACTAATGGATTAAAATTAACGCGGTTATTGCCTTTATTATGTAAGAAATCTCGATAAAGTTTCGTTTATGTTTACTAGTAGTTTGGTCCAAGATTTTGATGTTTTCATAATCAAAATACTGCAATCGGTAAGACGTGTTTAGACAAAGCTGTTCTGTTCTTTATATTATAGGTGTTGTTCTTTACAGATTAATTAAGACCCTAATCAAATGTGTAATTAGCATAAGCAAATATTTTAGTATTTTAAAAATAAAATTCAAACAAAATATTTCCATAAAATTGCATATACGTGAAAAAATGCCTAAATTTCATTAGGATCTATAAATTAAAATACGACAGTAAAACCTTTAGTTAGAGGCACATGTTAATTTTTATAAAATAAGGATTTGGTCAAGACTTGATAAATAACGTTTTTAAAAATGAGTGAATTGAAATGGAAACAGTTTCAATATGAACCTAAGGCATTGTTAAAGCCACAATTTACAAATCGGTTGTCATAGAAACGCCAAAGGTTATATAAGAGGTAACTTCTACAGACTCGACGTCTTTTGGTTGTATTCAGTCTTAGCAACAAGTATTCTGGTATCCAGTCCCAAGTGCAAGGTAATTCTACCAACAAAAAGCTGATAAACAGTTTTCACCTTATCACTTAAAAAGCATAAGGAAATCTAGCTAAGACCTTCTCGAAGTTCATGAAACGTATAAACCAATACAATCTGAAAACACATTCGAATAAATTCATTTCAAGTGAAACCGTAACGCAGAAAAATTCCTTCTTGCGAGCCTTTCCTTCAAACAAATTCAATAAATTCGAAAAGACCAATCATACTGAAAATTTAAATAAGTGAAATCCTAATCAATAACTAAATACAGATGGTGAATAAATAACAAGTTTTCATTCGTTCCCCATAAAACAAAGACATTTATTAAATTGAAAGTTTTTATATTCATCTTTATTTGATTTATTTACAGAGTTGCATGCTTTTTAATTGACATCAGTAAAGTCAACAGAGTCTGAACTTCTAATTGTTTTATCTTATGTAATTGATTTTTGGGTTTTTAATAATAATTTATTGTTTTAAATAAATTTGCTTTTTAAATTTTATTGTTCTCTTTGACGGGAAGGAAAAGGAAGGAACATTATTGTTATTTCAATTCCTCCCAAAGGAGCGGGCTGCTTAGGTGTATCTGAGACCCTTTTCAGCCAATAATGGGAAGTAAGGATAGGTAAAGGGAAGGATGGGTTTGAAAGGAGATAGGAGGATAGGAATGAGTGGAAATACTGCCCCGGAATTTACCTCAAAGGAGATGTCTCTGTTGATTCAGGAAACCACTTGAAACCTGAATCAGAGCATACGGCTATGGAAATCGAACCCAAGACCTCCCGAATGCTAGATCGTAGTGTTAACCACTACACCACCCTAGCTCGGTTGCTTTGACTGGAAACATAAGCTCCCTTTATACACCTGTCACGTGTGGATACCTTTCAACTTAAACTGTAGGTCCAGCGACCCCTTCACAGAGCTAAATCAGTGGTCTGTGGGTGTTAAGACGCTTTGATTGAAAGTACAAGTATTTATAAATTTTTACCTATTTAGTTAGGTTATACAAAATTCTAGGTGATAAGCCTTTAAACTGTTCATTTATATGACAGTTTTTGGGTTTTCATGCGCGCCAAATTTTTCAGTTACATATTTCATATATTGATTACTCCTATTTAAGACTATTTAAGTGAAATCTATAAGTTTATTTTATTTTAAAGACAGATAATTACGTGGAGTTAAATACAATCGACAATTTTTAAAGCTAAATTTTGGTTAAAATTTCTAAATAGGAAACAACAAAATATTTTTGATACATTTATTAAGTACAGGGTGCGGCAAAGTGATAAGTATGATTTCAAATAGTCATTGCTCGGTTTTTGGAAGGAGTAAAGCAGTGCGCACGGTCGCCTTAAGATAGAAGCATACAGAATCGGGACGTGCCCGAACCGGAACAGTGCCGTACTCGGTGGAAAAGTTGCACCATTGAATTAAATGGAATCAAGACACATGTCTAGATCCCATTTAATTCAATGGTGCAATTTTTTCATCGAGTAACGGCACTGCCTCGGTCCGGGCACGTCCCGGTTATATGTGTTTCTACCTTTAGGCAGCTAAATTCGTGCCATTGTCAGTTATTGCCATGGCTTGGACCGGAGTGCATCGCGAGTTTGCAGTAGAAGAGTTTATAAGAAATGGCGAATCTGTAATAGCGACACAGCGTGTCTTCCGTATTTGGTTTGATGTTGGCAGTCATGGTGCCGTTCCGGATGGAAGAACTATTCGTCGGTGGGTTTTAAACTTCCGCGAAACAGATTTTGTGCTTAAGCGAAGTTCTACTGGCCGATCGATCACAGCAAGAACACCGGAAAATGTGAATGTAGTCACAGACTTGATACAGCAGTCTCCCAAAAGTTTTGCACATAGGCATGCAACTGCGCTAGGAATGCCGGATCGAAGTGTTCGAAGAATTTTACACAAATCACTTAGAATGCATCCGTATAAAATGATGGTGGTACAGGAATTGAATGAAAGAGATTTTGAAACCCGTACAAATTCTTGCCAAGATATTCTTTAGAACATTCCCAGAGCAGCTGTTGTTATGTCCAGCGACGAAGCGCATTTTCATCTATCGGGCGCGGTGAATAAACAAAATTTCCACTATTAGTCGGAAAATAATCCACGGGACCTTCAATAGCGACCACTTCACAGCCCAAAGGTTGCCGTCTGCTTTGCAATTTCTAATTTCGGCATGTAGTGTCCTTACTTTTGTGAAGAGAACATAACAACTATATCAGTTAACGAAGATCGTTATTATAACATGTTAAACAAGTTTGTACGTCCAAAACTGAACGAGTTAAACTATCTTCAGCGAGAAGCTCTATTGTTCCAGCAGGACGGTGTTACATCCCACAACACACGTCGCTCACTCAACCTTCTCCAAGAAATGTTCCCGGGGAAAGTTGTGTCTTTGCGGGTTGAACTTGCCTGGCCACCGCGTTCGCTTGGTTTGTCCCCGTGCGATTTCTTTCTTTGAGGTATCTCAAAGCGCAAGTTTTTAGGCTTCTGCCACACAATTTGGAAGAATTAAAAGCAGCCACAAGAGAAGAAATTGCCGCAATTCCGCAAGAGATTGTCCGCAAAGCAATGGTACGCTTTCATGAAAACATTCAAGAATGTATCGACATCAATGGCCGTTGTTTAAGTACTGCAATTTTTAAAACATGACGTTTTAAAATGGCATGATATGTGATTTACAAAACTATAAAACTGTTTCTTTGCTTTGTGTGGTTTTGTTTTTATTGGCATCCCAAATAGTGCCTATCATTTTGCCGCATCCTGTAAAAAATCAAAACTGCTAAACTGCCAATGAATCTTCTTTTTAGTTTTATTATAGGTGTACATAAATTTGTGGAATTTAAAATTGAATTGAAATATTTTTAAATCTTTTAAAGGAGTTTAATAAAATATTTACCGCCGATGTAATCATATAAAGGATTTAAAATTTTTTTTGGCTATCTCTGTTTGTGAAATCTTAATATTTCAAAGTATTATTTCTAAGTTTAAATAGGGGGGACCCTAACAGAGCAAACAGATACGATCCGGCATTGGTATCGTTCACATAATTTATTCACCCGTTTACAGGTTCGGCTGAATCGCATTGTATTAGAGCTTTCAAAAATTATGAGCAAAATCTGTGTTGCAAAATTTATGATAGTCAGCTGGTTTTATGACGAGTGGCAGTATTTATACAAAACTTTAAGTGAAACGTAAAGTTTCAACAAGACCTACCAACTTAGGAAGTTCTAATGGTACAAGCTCGTGTCTAATTATAATTGATGATTTAATGAGAAAAACAAATCGTGGAGCAGTTGATACTTTCTCCATCATTATTGCATGAGCGTATCAAAACATATCCAATTAAGGAAAAGGATAGCGAGATATTTCATTAACAGACATTACACTTTACTGTTTAAATATCCAAAGATAAGGCTCAAATTGGACACGTAATTAGACAGGTTTGTCTGGAAAATGAAGCTCTTGCAAGAAGCATATGAGTATGCAGCTTCGCTGGTAATGTACCTATGCCCCGCATCAAGTTTGCCTTTTTTTGTAAATAATTAACCTAGTAGTTTTAAGGTATAAACTTCATGCTGAAATAGGGTATAGTCACATTAATTGTATATGTTTAAATTATTTAAAACCATTTATTTAGTTTAATACTAACAGAACATCCTGTATATATTTCATTTAATTAGTACTTTTATAATTGCCGAGCTTTAACCGAGTATCATGTTTATTTATTAATATTAAGATTAGGTATATCCTAAAGTTTCTTGTATGTAATAATAATCTAACAGTTCAAGATTATTGACCCTAGCCAACAAAACATTACCTTTGTAGGTCAAGGGGTTTGAACTCTGTGCATAAATAATACAAATCTTCCGGGCAGATTAGATAAGCATACGTTAGCTTTAACGATCGATAGAAATTTTTACGTTATATAAATCAATTTAATTACCTTATTCTAATTAAGATCTAGCATTTAAGGATTAATTTGCATTTATGACCGCTATACTATGTATAATTTTGATTCTGTTAATCCATGTAATTTAGCCTATAATATTATTTTTGTTAATTACTTTCAAATAGAAACAGTACAATAAATATTACGCATGCGACGCTGTATTAATTAATTATAGAAAATCTTAATTAAGCGAATTAAAGGGCTAGAAGTTGTTTCTCCTTGAGGTCGCAGATAACTATTTTATATAAAATCTCGGTTTGTAAAGTGGGATATCGGAGCAAGTTCTACCACTAGAGCTAGTTGTGCTACTCATTGAGGAATTTTATTTAATAAACCAAATATTATAGGGCATAATTCACCCAGTAATCGAGCGGAGAATTAGTTGTGTTTGCAAAGTAAATTTTATAATTGTTAAGTTTTCAAATCCGTAATATTTTGATTATTTTTCATAATTAAAGTTTAAAGCTAACGAAATAATCGTATTTTAATACAGGCCGCATCTTTCCAGAGTTTGGCGGGAAGAAAACGTTCTGTAAACAAATTACGATGTCTAACACAAAGACCACGAAGATTGTTTACCCGCACATTTCGTTTTGAATTCAGTTATTAAGCAGAAATATTCTATTCCATTTGGCTAAAGATTATTTATTCAGATACTCACTGTAGTGTTGAAAAGCATTCCGGTTACTTTCCGCAAAGATGTAGAGAGAACATCCTTTTGGTTCGATGTCTTGCCCCTAGCAGTGACATAACCTTTTTGGAATATGTTGCTCCCCACCCCCTAAACAAACCTAGGTTAAGTATAAATAATCCAACACCAAACAATAAATACCTAAATTAAAATGCACACGCGAAAACAACACTTTTAAATATTTAGAACCGTTAACGCACACAGTTGCCATCTTGGTGGTCATGATCCGTTAGATCAATCATAACAATTGTAAAGCATAGTATAAAAGAGCACTCACACGACACCTATGATCTGTAATTAAAAGAGAAACAACCGCTAGCCAATTTTGAAAGGTTTATACCAATAATAAAATTCAATTGATGTAGAATGTACCTTATTATATTTTAATAAATGATTTTTCTGTTACAAAGTCTTATTACTGAGGTATAATTATACAAATAATTAATAAAGGATTATATTACAAAAGTAATATAACCGTTCGTACAAATGGTTGCAAATACAAAACAAATAAATGTTAAAGTGAAAAACAGTTTTAAAAATAACATGCTTGCAAATTATCCTGAGTTAAAATTAATTTCAAACAATTCAAATTAAAATAAAGTACATTTATAGTGCTTCATAGTTAAATACAAATAAATGTAATATTTTGAGGGTGTACACCGAGCGCCCTAAGAAATAAAAAAGTGCATTTAGCCTACAAGCCGCAACTAAATTAAAAATCAAAAGTGTTAATTGAGCTAATTACAACTAAAGTCATGACACAAATGTATATACAGAGAGTATCAAATTAAAACTATTTAACAACCATAAACCAGTAGAATTTGTAAGCTCCAATTCACACTAGGAAGCAGCCTTGTAAATAATTTTAGTTTAATTTAATTTAATTAATCGAAGTAAGTTTTAGACAGATTCCGCAGAACCTAACGCACAGTCCTAGCCCTAAACTGCGACTTTTGAGCAAAACCTGAGGCAATCGTAACACTGACCAAGTTTCCTTGATGAAAGTTTTAATGACTAAACCAAAGCTGCTTCTCGATTTAAAACAGGAAACTCGAGAAATAGAAACAGTATAATAAAGTTTGACTACTACCAGAATAGCTCTGAATCCAGAATTGCCAAGACCTATTTCAAAATTTGGGATCTTGAAGCGAACAGTCATATTAAAAATGCTACAAAATAAATGACTATTTGTGAATGCATTTACAAGGCGATGAAAAACAAAGTTTCTATTACAAATAAAGGAAAATCACGTCTTCCTAACCATCAAAATACTTTGAGAAAACTTCTGAAATCCGTAAGCGTCAAAACTAATATCGTGCATTAAGCCAAAGCTAACTATCATTTATATTTAAAGAAATACTACTTGAAAATCATTAAATATATGTATTTCCAATCCGATAATAGCATCTTTTTCTACTCACAGAAGTGCATGAAGAAAATGCAAATAGTATTCCTGTAGATACGCAAACAACGGCACTATCGACATTTATCGGAAAATCAAAAATCTAAACTTTGTTTATAATTCGAAAAAAAAACGACAGTCAATTTTGGTTTTGACCATTGACATTTTCTCAAAAAAGGGGTTTGTTTTTTCATATCTTTTATACTTGCCGAAATGAACTATGAAAAAGTCAAAATTAGCCCACCATATACTTACATACAATCAAGTATTGCCGAGATATTTGAATTTCGTGAACCAATCAAGAAAACTCGTCAGTGCTACGTTAGTAACCCGAAAATACAAAAGGTTATTAGAACCTTGCATAATTTTAATACCTTCTGGCGTTTTTTGGAAGAAGGGATATGACTTTCTAAGCATTTTAAAGAATTATGCTTGGAATAACAAAGGTATTGTTAAGATGAAAGGTGAAGCAATAACGCCTGCGACCATTATCGCTCTATTACACAATATTCTGACGTCTCGAAAAACTATACACCCTCTAGACGGGCAGAAGTGTTTTCTAAAGAAATTCACACGCATTTGGAAGTAATAGAAAGTCCTTGTGCCCGAGTGTGTCAGTGCATTACGTATACTTCCTAGTAGTCGCGGCACGGGAAACTACGTGCTCGCTTGCAGAGTAACCGGTTCATGATAGGGAGCTTAGTCTGTATAGAATAGCATTAGGAATGCCTGGGGTAATGCTAGGATTGTGGTTGCGCTTGTAGCACGTAGGCTAAATACGTCAACACTGACCGGTATGGTATCCATTCTGTAAGTAGGGAATGCTACATCGACATACGGTACGATCTAGGCTAGTAACCAGGTCTACCATTAAACATATTGCTAAAAAGAATCAAATAAAAGCCTTGGACAATCAAAGCCATGGTCCGCGGCTGAGATTGAACAAGATTGGCCCACCTTGTAATAAACGCGAGAAAATGGAATGGAAAGTGGGAACGTGGAGCGTAAGAGGGATATATGAAAGGAACATGAGATTTTAAGTGAAATGAGAGAGAGAAGGTTAGATTTGCTGTGTGTGAGTCAAACTAAGCGTAAAGGGAAAGAAGTGATAGAGATGAATGAGGCAAGTCTAGGTTTCTGGTCTGGACTAGAGAGTTGGACGCATGGTTCAAAGGGAGTGGGATTGATTTTGAGCGAATTTGCTAAATTGCAAGTAAGGGAGTATGAATTGGCATTTCCTCGGTTACTCTGCGTTCAAATAAAGATAGGAGTCAGGAAAGTAGTGGTTGTAGCGTGTTATGCTCCGGTGAATGGTGATAACCAGCATAAATGTGAAAACTTTTGGATGGAGTTAGAAAGGGTACTTAATGCATGTCACGTGAATGATAGAGTGACTTTACCAGGTGACTTGAATGGATGGATGGGAGTAAGAAGAGAAAACCTAGCTCGTGTAATTGGCCTTTACGGCAATCCCAGAACGAATGAGAATGGGGAAGCGTTAGTTGGGCTATGCTTAGAAAAGGCCATATTTGTATCGAATACGTGGTTTAAACAAGGATATCCACTTGTACACGTGGCAAAGAGGAGAGTATAGAAGCATGATTGATCTAATCGATTATGATGTTAGGTTATATGAATTGCTAAAGGACACAAGAGTGATGAGAGGTTCTGAATGTGGGACGGATCATTTTCTGTTAATGTTAAAAATTGAGCTTGGTAGATAGAAAGTGGGTATATAAGAAGAAAGCAGTTGCAAGAAAGACTAAAGTGAAAGTGGACAGATTGCAGGAAGAGAATGTGAGAGAGGAATATGTACATAACCCAGAAAATAGAATGATCTCAGAAAAATCTGAATGGAAGTATGAAATTGGGAAAGGTGACATCGAATGTGCATGGAAGTGGTTAAAAGGCCTCGTGATATAGTGTGCAACTAAAATATTTGGAGTGAGTACGATTGGAAAGTCAAAAAAGAACGCATGGTGGAATGATGCCGTGAAAGTACAGTAAAGGAGAAGAAAGAAATATATAAGAGAATAATTGGAACCAAAGATGAGAAGAACAGAATGGATCTACTGAAAACGTATCGGATTAAAAAGAAGCTTGCAAAGAAAGCTACGAAGAAGAGTAAAGGGAGTCTGAGGGTGAAGGAGGGAGTAAGAATGTATAATGATTTTGATGGTAATAAAAGATTATTTTGGAAGTGGGTGAGGAATGCAAAGCAGGGTGTAAGAAACCGAGTAAACGGAATACGGAATAGCAAGACTGAAATGGAGTGGGGTGAAAGTGAAGTGATATTGCGTTTATTTTAAAGGGCTGTATGACAACAGAGATACAGAGATGAGTGTGGATGTGGGAAATGCTGGAATAAATAAAATGAAAGAGAGCGATAATGTAATAGGTGCTGAAGAACTACGAAATGCAATAAAAAGGCTTAAAAATGGGAAGGCTACTAGAGTAGCTGATGTTACGAACGAATTGTTAAAGTATAACAATATGCGATTAGGTAAATGGTTGTTTAAACTATTTAATGCTTGTGATAAATTAGCAAGAGTCCCACAGGGCTGGAAGAGTACTATGATCGTGCCTCTATACAAAGGCAAAGGTGGTAGATATGAATGCAAGAACTACAAAGCTATAAGTTTATTAAGTGTAGCTGGGTAGGTGTTTGGTAGAATTATAATTGACAGAGTTCGCATAAATAGTGAAAAGAAGATATGGGATGTACAGGGTGGGTTCATGCATGGATGAGGACGTGGATCAAATGTTTGGTCTGCAGCAAATGGCCGAGAAGTGTTTGCATGTTAATGAGAAAATGTGTTGTACATTTGTGGATTTAGAGAAAGGGTATAATAGCGTGAATAGATGCAAGTTATGGGCAACTCTGACGGAGTATGGTATAAAGGGAGAACTACTGAATGCAATAAAAGCAATGTATGACGGAAGCAGAGCCTGCGTGAGAGTGATGGTACGGTTAATAAGTATTTTGAAATTGAGCAAGGTGTGAGACAAGGATGTGTGATGTCTCCTGGGTTGTTTAATATATTTATGGATAAATGCGTGAGAAATGCATGTGAGGACTTGAGTGGTATAAATATAGGCAGCGAAGATGTAAAAGTGTTGATGTATGC
>JAHWXV010068740.1:0-11305 GCA_024586415.1 Phrixothrix hirtus | reverse complement strand
ATCTACCACCCAAAAGTTGGTGGAATCAATGCCTAGGCGTTTACAAGCTGTTATTAATGCCAAAGGCTATCCTACTAAATATTGATATTTTAAAATTGCGCTGTCTTTTAATTTTTTAGTAAAATGTATGAATAATTTTGTGAGATAGATTTAGGTCGTTCATATGCATTAATTAAATAGAATTATATAAATGATTTTTTTTAGTTATTATTTATTACTGTAATTAATCACTATATCTTATTTCAAATAAATATCAAATCAATAACACTATTATTCTGTTATTTTATAGATACTACCCTAGTTTTGTCAAAACTTTATAGTGTACGAATAATTTTGTGAGCCACTGTATGTATAAATCTTGATTTAGATGCATGGTCGTGACTTCCTTCATAACAATAATTTAATTCGTTCAAGTTATAAGTAAATGATTTAATTTAAAACAGCATAAGGTTAATTCAATCACTGGCAAATTGCTTTTTATATATTTAAAACAATTACGTATTAATTGAATGTTGCATCATCAATTTTTATATAGCTATACTTTCAGTAATAGAAATACTTGAACTTGCAGAATGATTTCAGAATTGTATTTATGTTTATGTCGTTAAATATATCAAAATTAGCAATACATTTAGGCAGTAACAAGTAAAACAATAAACACAGAAATACAATTTAAAAATTGAAAACGGGAACCTATTTCCATTATAATTTCCATCATTAGTAATGGAATGTGGTTATTACTCATATATGCAAACTTGAATGGATATTCTTGTGCACTCGTCAGCTGACAACCTATAATCAATTTAATAGGTTTTATGTTTCAGTCAACGTTGGGTAACATTAATTTAGTCTATTATAGAATTAACTCTATAATTGGTTAATAATGTGTAACGTTCGATGGAGAGAAAAAATTGCCAACACAAACATCTTGAGTTAAAATTTTAAATTATCTTATTATAATTTTTATTAATTTTGAGATCATTTTTAACCTTCTTACATAGACTCCAACAGGAAATTGTAAAGTATTAAACTTTACGTTTTCAGCATTCATAGATAACCGCAAAATCATTAACAAAACTCTTAGTACCATTTAAATACTTCAAACTGTCTAGAATTTCTATTTAATATAATCATACTCATTAATTAAACTGATTTCTTCGAACTCTGCGGTCTATAATGTCCTAATATCTAACACTTTGACCTGCCAAGGTGTTCTGGTAACAATTGAATTAATACGGAAATACCTGCCTTTGTAGATTTTGAAGAAAACATTAGTTTACAAATTTATCGGCGCTGCGTTTGCTGTGACGAATACAGGAATAAAATTAATTATGTATAACCATTTGAATCAAAATTAAGTTTGCTTTAACTTACTTCTGAGAATCGGATATGTTTTATTGCTTTTTGTTTATAAGATCTATTTAAATTTCTGTTTTGAGAACTAAAAGCTATACTGACATAGTATGATCTAACTCGTTTAGCTACATTTCTTTATAAGACTGTAAATAAGTACTATAATTAATTGAAAACGGTTGAGGTTAATTCAAATTGTATGAAACCGAATGATTAAAACTTACGTATGATAACATTGGTCTGTAAATGCATAAAAGTTCCAGATAGCGGATATGTTTGTTTTTATGTAGATTTAAAACAATTTTAATAGGACGCCTACCTTCATCTTTATGTTAAATTATGTTTAAGGTCAATAGACCTAAAAAAGCCAAAAAGTACTGCAACATCCGAGATACTTATTTATTGACAAAATTTTATTTCAAAAAATGAGGGAATATTCGCTTGGACACTTCTTTCAATTATTCTTTAAAAGGTACCCAACTGCATTGGATATACTCCTTGTTAATAATATATAACTTTATAAATTTAAAAATGAAACCTCAGAAGGTACAGATAAATTGACGAAATTGATTTATTGGTTTGCAATACGTTACAAATTATCCAATATGTCATGGCAAAAGCCATAAATAAATGATGTATTACCATACTTGCTAGGTAGAAGTAGAGAAATATAGGTTGAACTATTTTTAAACAAAATTAATTTACAGTGACTGTCAAAATTAATGTACAGTATGTTTAAAAACTAGTTGTAGATAAAAATGGTGGGGATATTTAAATTTGGGAAAGTCTAGTTATTCAGCGGCCATCTTTGATTTTCTAGGTACTTTATTTTAAAAATATTAAACTTAAAACTAATTTAATATATATTACCACTGTATATTATAATAAATTCACTTAATAAAGCTCCATTTAAATCAAAACATACTGTTCCATATTATATAGGATAGAAATCACCTATATTTTAGACCTACATTAATCAAAATATGAACAAAGCAAGTTACTTTTGAGTGCCATGTTTGAATTTAACAACTTTTAGGGAAATCTACTTCCTCTTGAATGCCATGTTTTAAATATATATGGTTATTGCATATTTATTTTGACGCACCCCGTCTATTTGTTTCGATTCACTATATATTTGAAACATGGCGCTCAAAAGTAAGTAGATTTCGCTAAAAGTTGTTAATTCGAACATGGCCCTCAAAGGTAACTTGCTTTGTTCATATTTTGAATAATTCAGGTCTAAAATATAGGTGATTTCTATCCTATATAATATGAAACAGTATGTTTTGATTTAAATGTAGCTTTATTAAACGAATTTATTATAATACACAGAGACAACATGCATTACATTGGTTTTAAGTTTAATATTTTTAAAATAAAGTCCCTAGAAAATCAAAGATGGTCGCTAAAGTAACTAGATCCCCCAAATTCAAATGTTCCTGCCATTCTATCTACAATTATCTTTAAATATACTTACATTAATTTCGACAGTCAATGCATATTCATTTCGTTTAAAAAAGGTTTAGTTTATATTTAGTTAGAAATGAAATGAAGTTGTATTTCCTTCTCTGCATGTACTTAGCAAATATGACAATGAATCATTTATTTATTGTTTTTGCCATGACTTATTGGAAAACTTGAACTGTATTGCTAACTAATAAATAAATTTCGTCAACTTACCCATACCTGATTCCCTGATACATTACGAGAAAGATCTCCATATGAAACATATATAATATTGACTCCTATAGACGTAGTTGTCAACGTTTTACTACAAAATTTCAATTTAAATACATGTCCATGGTCCTATATAGTAATCTCGCACGTGACCTATAGTTACTTTGATACATTGAAATATGTAACTTGAAATTGAAAGTTCCTTCACAAAGAACGGAGAATCACATAGATACATCGATAATCCGAGCTTGAAAACCTCGTGGTTGTATCGCGGACTGTGATTTTCCCAATTTCGTCTGTTAGTTACATTTCAAAATTCCCTCTAAATCTAGTAATATACTTCATATATAAAAATTCCCTAGAAACTGTCTTTCATAGCAGGCTGGTTACCTTCAATTAATTTCATACTAAATATGAGTCATATTTCCCGATAAGGAAACAGACAGAAAAATGGAAATCCGTTTTGATATGATGCACCCCTCGCCAGAGTTCTAAAGGGGTAGGGAGTAAAAGTTTGATACCACCCGTGTTATTTTCCCTATACCACTGAGTGGTGGGGAAGTAGGTCTCGTGCTATCTATTCCCAACTACTCTTGCCTTCCATGGTGCATATGGTGAATCTTACGACTGCCACGAACTGCTTATAAGGGTTGGATTAAGACGTTTTGTCATCATCCGTATGTGGTCTTGCAGATATACTGAAATTTGAGAGCCCGCCTTGAACGGCGGTTAAATATTCAGGCGACTTGTATTCACATCTTCCCGTTCCTTATGATGAATCAAAATTCTCATTTGGTTGCTGAGAGGAGAAATAAGCTTTTGATATGTCATCATATTTCTTGATTACTTCTACATGCTCTATTATTACTATTTTATGTAATTTCTTTTATAATTAATTTTGATTTTATATAACTCCATTTTGATTTTAATTTATTTCTAATAAGGTTCCATTCTTCGCATTGAAACAAGCCTCAATACTTAGTTATAAGTCAGATTTATTTATTTAATGCTGTTTATTTATGTTGTCGCAAGTGTACAACCGAAATATTCAAACCACGCGTTTGAGGCCAATAATTGAACTTGCAATTATTTAATTATTTATTTGAACTTACTAATTTATTTACAATTTATGACTAAATACATCACTGACCTTTACATTTGTTTCAAAGCACATTTTGTGGTGCTTCTCTTTACACACCCATATCAGTGTCAGAACTATCTAACTGTGCAGTGATTTGTTCACTTATATTTAAATTATAGATTCTGCAATATTCCACAGAAGTTCAAAAAGCATAATTCACTTAAGCAGGTATTTCGATAAAAAGCATGGCTCATAGCAGTAATAAATGTATGGCTCACAACAAATTTCATTTCTAATTTAGTAATACTCACATATATGTAGGTATTTGAAATAGCACTGATCTAAAATTCTACCAACTGCGTGATTTTTCAAGTTAATGCTTCTGCATTATAAAGATGAAAAATTAATAAACTATGAAAGGGTTTCTACACTATTAAACCATTTATAACAATCAAGTAGAGAATATTTCATATTGGTGAATCTAACAGAATTCATGTGTCGCTTATTAGTTTCCTTCAATTGCATAAATTTTTTAACTCATTTCTAGTAACCTAATTTTTATTGACCAAAAACAAAAATCCGCAACATAGGAAAGTAACTAATTCTTTGTGTAATACCGTTCAATAAAATATTATGATCCAATTTCTAAAATCACAGTATGAAGCAAGATCATAATGAGGTGTTGGATGCTCTTCTGAATTGTATTTCCTCAATTCTCCTTCATGACTTTCTCGTGTTCTGTGAGCGACATTGGCGATAGACCCTAAGCTCAAATATGCCTTTTAGTTCCTACAACTATGATAACGGATTCAAGTCCGAACTTCTTATCTATCAATCTACAGTTACAACAACTACCTCACTAAGGTAGTCAGGTGTTTTGCATTATAATGCTGGACTAGGAATTACGGGCCAATATCATCGCCCTTTGAGATATCTTGTACGTATCTTTACTTATTGAAAGATGGCTTACGCTCAATCACAAACTCCCCGCGTGCATTGTATTTAATATCTCCTCAATACGTATATGTGAGTCACCTTCTGCGACGCTATAAGACCCAGAAAATCGTCAACTTAAAAAGTTTTGTACACTGTACATATTGTACCTGATAAACACCTTTTCAAAAAATAGTATGGCCCGTTTTACACCAATGTTCACCAATTTTTGGTTTTTAGAATTACCTGTTCCTGATGTACCTCTTATGTTCACTAATTATTATTTTCGATGATATTCCACTTTTCCCAATATAGAATATAAAAGAATTCAGTATCACAGTAACGTTATCTTTGTCGGCAAGAAGTACTTTAATGTCTTCGCCGTTTTTAATTTTAGAAATTGACAAACTTCCTTTTACACTAATATTGCTTCTAATGTTACTTACTTTGTTAAAAAAAATTACTCTGAACAGGGAAATTCAAAGATTCCATCTTCGATAAGTTTCTTCCATAAATGGAATGAAGTTAATTTGTTAAAAACTTTATTACAAATCGTTAAAATTCTACCCTGTTACCAAAATTGGGAAGTCTGGCATACTCAAATCCTTAATAGGTTGATTAATGGCAATTTTTTTATTTGTGAATTTCTCTAAATGAACGACTTGGTGCTATACAAGGTATTTTATACTTATTATTAGTATGATTCATAATTAGTATCAAATTACGTATTGTACAATAATATCTTAAGCCACACAGTATTTAGTAATTATACTTATTGAAATCTATAAATATCATCATATTTAATGATTTTGCGATTGCCAAATAACCATGTTCTTTTTTTCTTAGATGCCATTTCTTTATTTACTAACATTCCTTTAGATTTTATTATAAAAATTATTACAAGAAATTGGAATATCATTAAGTAGCACTGTAAAATTAGTTTAAATGAGTTTTTGAAATCGATTAAGTTTATTTTTGATAGTTGTTACTTTGCTTATATAGATAATTTTATTTGCAAGTGTTTGATACTCAAATGGGTTCTTCTTTAAACATAATTTTAGTCTAAATCATTTTGGACCGTAAACTGTTAAAATGTCGTCCTAAACATAATCTTGAATTATCAATTACTAACGGTTATGTAGACGGGATGATTTGTGCCTGTTCTGCTGACAAAATTGAGGTTACTAATAATACTTTTAACCCTTATAATAGTGACTTTCAATTTGAAAATAACAATAACGTTCCCTTTTAGACGCTAAAGATATTAGAGACAATAATAACAAAATTCTTGTTAACTGATACATAAAATATACTAGTTCAAATAAATATTTAAGTTATTTTTCCAAACATCTTCTTCATATTAAAAGAAGCCTCATTTTAGGCTTGAAAAGTAGAATTTAAAAAATAGTTCATCTGTAATTATTAAATCAATCTTATTAAGCTGGTCAAAATTTTAATTTTTAACGATTATCATAATAACTTTATTAACAGTCTAATTTTTAACAGTAATAACAATATTACTATAAATGAGGAAAAGAATTTCATTTACAAAAAGCTGTTTATATACCATCTATTAGACATAAAATTAAAAGGGTTTTCAAAAATGTTAGTAATTTAAAAGTTGTTGATAGTTATTTTAACAGTTAGTAATTTACCTTTAAATTTAAAGGATAGCGGTCCGAAAGTTTTAGAATAAATGTAATTTACAAAATTAACTGTAGTTGTAGTAAACTTAACCATATCAAGTAAATTTCTTTACACAAAAGCGATTGTAAACTTGCTAATCATTCCAACATTCAATTTTAATGTTATTGAAATTTAAACCACTCTATTGATTAAAAAGGAAGACTGGTTTTGGAAATATATCGTATTAGAAAAATTGACATAGTGATGAGTTTTAAATCAGATACTACCCTACTGTCGAATTAATCTTTGTAATTTAAGATAATTTTAATTATTTCTTACCATTTTTAATTAGTTTTTGGTTAACATAGTGCTTTTAATTTAACATTTGTAAATGTTTTATAAGTTTTCTATTTTATAAGGTCTTGATAAGGTTTACAACCATAAACGAAATATTTAGCTTCGTATTTTAATTTTATGCCGCCAAGAATTTCTTTAAAACAAAATTAAAGATATACGTACGGTGTAACAAAAGTCCGTATCAAAACTTTAGTGGATGACGCTTTGCGCAATTTTAGCCCAAAAAGTATTAATAAACTATGATCGTAAAACTAACCATTTCTTGAGATTTATACAACCAGTGTATTCCTTTAACACCACCTAATATTTCTGTTAATTTGAAGTTTCATAACAATCTATTAGGTAAACATGGTTTTTATGATTTTATCTCCTCTGCTGACAATTTCATACAATTTCAACGCCTTGTAGCTAGAAAACCGTTAGTTTATTAAGACCTTTTTAGTTAAAATTGCTAAAAGTAACACCTCCTAAAGCTATGACATGACTTTATGTTACACCCGGTATATATAGAGTACCAAGGAATTCTCCTGCCAAACCGGCGTGATTTTGTGTCGATCTTACCGAAATTACCTTAATTCAAAAATGTATGCCAAGGGAGCCAGAGCCCTTCGAATAAGTCACCGTCAAGTCATTTTTTAAAAAATATCTCAAAAAAAAAGGTTTTTAAGAAGCTCAAACTTAATAAAATAACTAAGTCGCTAATGACAAATCAGCCACTGCGAATACGATTTCATTATTGCCACCACAAGAGGTCCACTTGGAGGTGGCAAAAAATTTTACATTGCAATTTTTTTGTCTTCAAAGTTTTGACGTATTTTGCGTCAGATTCGAAACCTTTTAAATGTGTCCAATAATAATGTTCGCCTGTTTGATATCGATATCATGTACCGTTCTCGAAAAAAATAAGTTTAAATTTTTTGTGTTTCTGGCACAAAATCATGTTTAATTACTATCATGATTTCTAAAATTACAAAATTAGGTTTTATTTCTTGAAGATAATGCAAAGGAACAATTTAAATGTAACAGAAAGTAAAAATTAAAAACATTTAACTGCAACTATTATGGAATTAATTTTACTACAAGTGCTATACATGAAGACCATCTCTTTCAAAACATAAATCTATTCTTTTTTGTAAATATTAACAAATCCTTGCAAAATTCTATTGCTACTATTTCCAATTTCATTATAAGTGCCTTCAATTCTTACCCAAAGCAGATTACGAGTTTCTATTGAAACAAAATAAACAGACGAATTTAGGAACTCTAAATACAAAAATCGCAGGGGTCTATATCTGGGGATCTTGATGGCTAATTGTACTCTTCCAATCCATCACGAAATTGTCGAAAGTCTCTACTAAACTTAGCTGGGTAACCATCGACCGAGAACCAGAAATTCTATCGAACTACCAGCGAAACGCCGTCTATTAAATCAGGTAAAGCATTTGTCAGAAAATTTTAAATAATTTTGTCCCGTCAAACAATCATGTAACTGTATAAGTACCGGCAGCTGATTACTCATTACACCTATCCAGATATTTCTACTAAACTTTGGCTGACTTAATTACCTTGGGGATTTCCACCAACATAGGCATAATGATGTGCATTATGTAAATTAGAAATCCTATCTCTGGTAAAGGAAGCTTCATCACTAAATAAAATAGGAGAAAAAATTAGGATCCAATTTTTTTGTTTTGCAACCAATTTGAGGAATGTACGTAAAGGCCTTACTTATGAATATTATTCCACATGGAAATTTGGAACTCCCAGGATACCAGCAGCGAGTCCTCTGGCACTAATCTCAGATTATGCTAAATTTCGGCCAAAATATCGGCGCCGTATTCCTATATATCATTAGGGTGTCTATCAGTTTTATTACTTTTAGGATATACTTAGTGCGTTTCTCTCAATCTTTGGTACAGCACTGTAATTTTTAAGCGACTGGGATACTTTCTGTTTAGAGAATTTCCCACTTACGCTCGTTCTGCTGCACATACGTTTTATTGTGTTTCCTATAGGCTAAAAGCTTATCAGCACATTCTTCGCTAAAAAAAATTATTTACATTACTAGGACAACACTAATAAAAATAACTGTTTGAGATCTAAATAATTTGACAATTTTGAATGTTTGATTTTGCCATTTGTCAAAGCCAACTCATAATTTAGCAATTAAACTTAATTTTATGCCACAAACACAATACATTTAAATTGATTTCTCTAGAAAACAGTACACGATAGAGATTTCATACAGCAGCACATTATTATTGGAAACATCTTAAAGTTTTAAATTTGACGTAAAATACGTATGTCGCAATTTTGAAGACCAAAAAGTTTTAATCAAAAATGTTAGCTGTCCCTTCAAGTGGATCGCTTGTGATGGCAATAAAGAAATTGTATTTACAGTGGCTAATTTGCCAATAGCAGCTTAGTCATTGTCGTAAGTTTGAACTTACTGAAGACCCTTTGAGATCCTATGAAAAAATTAAGTTGGCGGCACCATCTTCATAGCGCTCTAGTTCACTCAACAAGCATTTTTGAATTGAGGTAATTAAGCTTAGATCGGTATAAAATCACGCCTACTATGTGGGGTTTCCGTTTGGCAGAGAGCTTCTAGTCACTCTGTGTATAGGTTGAACAGGCATTTAATATTACTTGCTTACGTTACGGAAATTAATACTTCCTTCAACAGAGTCTAAAATAAATTGTTTTAAAAATATAAAGTTACTATAAGTGTATAGATTACCTACATATAGTGTTGAATATATAAGTTGCACAAACTCGCATCCACACACACACTCACGCACGCTCGCACGCACGCACGCACGAACCCACGCAATCACGCGCTCACGCACGCACGCAGGCATGCACGCAGGCACGCACGCACGCACGCACGCACGCACGCACCCACACATACATACGCACCACACATACAAGCACTTGCACACACGTACAAAAGCACACGCATGCTCGCACAAACGACTATGCACTCACAAGTGCACAAGCGCACGCGCACACTCGCACGCACATACACGCGCACATGCGGGTGCTCGCATACAGGCACACTTACGCACGCGCCCACCAGGATACGTGCACACCAGCATACGCGCACACACCCACACGCACGCGCGCACACCCTCACGTGCACGCATGTGCACGCATGTGCACGAGCACGCATTGACTACAGGACTACAGTTGACTAAAGGTACAACTCTTTTCTTGCGATTTTTAGGTGTTTTGCGATTTTCTCGAAAACAGATCTAACGTTGTTTTAAGACTTTTGCATTTATTATGCTTATGGGACCCCTTTACGCGATTTAACCGGTTTCTCTGAGAAATTTTCTTGAAACAGGCTATCGAGGAAGATCTCCAAAGATAAGTAGTGTTCCACGTATCCAATGAATTGAGTGGCTGCCCGTTGCTGTTATGGTCTCCAAAATATATATAAATTAATATTTTAATGATTTTTATATTACCTGCTTCTTTAGTTACACTTGAACGATTTGGCTGCTCTGAAAAAATGCGTTGAAGCTTGTTATCGGGGAATGTCTAGGGAGTTAAGCAATTTTTCGGGTGATCAGTAATGCAGGAGCAATTGTCACAGTTATTGTTCTCAAGATATATGTAATTAATATTTTAATGATTGGTGTACACGTTCATTGTATATGTATTCATTTCTTGTTTAAATTGGTAAATTATTTGTTCTTACATTAAAATTCAATTATAATATTTCGGTGCACATGTATGGCAAGTGAGTTTGAATTAAGCTTAAAATACGTAGGAGTAAGTCGATTTTTAAAGATGCAATAGTAAATATTAAAAATGTCGTTCGATTGAAATTATTAATACTATGTGATGTTTTAAAAATTATCCTATTGAAGAAGATGTTAACATGTGACAACGTATTTAATATTACCTACTTGTGGAAGCTAAAAATAAACCTTTAAGTCATAACAATTATGTATAACGAACAAAAATGGCGAAAGGATGTAATATTAAGCATTACCTCTAAATATTTTAATTTCAGAATAATTGTAAAATAAAAAAAATTAAATAAGGATTGACAGAGCTTTATAGTGTAGCGCAAATACTGCTTTTCTAATAGTGTAATCCAAAAACAACTTAATGTTTTAGAGATTCACTTTAACATTTTGTAAATAAATTAAATTACTTTTGAAAATGTAACACAGTTCAGCAAATAAAAAATAGTATTGATTGGAATGCGAAGCAAGAAGTAGGGGAGGCTAAATTAAGGACTCTTGTTTTTCATGTCAATAGAAGTTT
>JAHWXV010068739.1:0-11437 GCA_024586415.1 Phrixothrix hirtus | reverse complement strand
TATATATATATATATATATATATATATATATATATAATGGCTGGGGACGTAAATATCATTTCTAAACTAACAGTGTGCCCGATTAGTGGTGCTCATACTAGTCTTAGTGGTGAAAGTGGTGCTTCTAGGAAGACAGGTTTTATCTTTTAAGAAGGAGGTGTCTCGCAAGCGAAATATGTGTGTGTGCCTGTGTGTAAGCCTGGATCGAAGCAGACATGTAGTTCCAGAATGTGTAACAATGTATATTGGTGTTTGGAATCCCTACCGGTAATTACTATATCATCCGATGATGAAGACGTATTGGTGGTACCAAAATGGAACTAAGCAAACACCCTTGATGTTCATAGCATTAAACCGGAAGACGATGGTTCATTTTTGATACAAGCAATGCCTCCTCATTATGTAGGGACTCCTGCTATCATTCAACTAGCAAAAGAAGTGGCACCATTGCTTGTTCCTGGTTTCGATATGGTTACACAGTCTTCGAATCCATCGAGGACAATGATCTACGCCTGCGACGGGTACTGGAGAATAGCAGTGCCGTAGATTCTCCCCCATTCAGGTGGAGGATCCTACAACACTAGAAGATCAATTTACCTGAAATTAGTCTGCTAGAAGATAACGATTCGGTGGATATACATGTCAACCAGCTGGTGGGTTATTCTCCTTTACTAAAGGAGGATGATGAAATATTTAAGTGTAGAATTTTAGGTGACCACTCCGATATTTGCTAAGAACCGAACTTCTATTTGTGACCGATGTTTTTGAAAATTTTAGATAAGTATGCATGCAGCATCACTCTCTAAATCCGGCATATTGTTTTACTACACCTGGCTTAAGTTTGGATGCAATGCTATGCAGCACATCTGTGGAATTGGAATTGTTAATTAAGCTTAATTTCTTTGAAAATGTATTCGTGGTGCTGCAAGTATGTGTGTAGGAAGGAAATACGTTGCAAATAATAAATTTGTTCTAAATTATGATACCTCCAGATTATTTTATCATGTACTTAGACGCAACCGATTTGTATGGTCACAGTATGCGTCAATACCTTCCACAACGTGATTTCGAGTGGCTCATTCCACATGAAATTCAAAATTGTAACGTTTTTGATATTGCTGATGACTAGGATTTTGGTTACGTTTTGGAAGTTGGTTTGGAATATCCACAACACCTACATGATGTACATAACGATGTACCCTTTCTTTTATCCAGAATTGATGATTTCACCAGCGGCCAAGACACAGTGTAAAAAGTTAGTTCCAAATTTATGTAACAAGGAAAAGTATGTGATACGTTATCTCAATTTGAAACAGTGTTTGGAATAAGGATTGCGTTTGACAAAAATTTATAGAATAATGTCATTTCGATAATATCCTTGGTTACGGTCATACCAGGCTAAGAAATGGGGCAACAAAAAAAATCAGATAAAGCTTTCTTTAAACTAATGGTTAATAGTGTATTTGTTAAATCTATGGAAAATGTGGACAACAGAGTAGACATTAAATTAGTTAGTCACTGGGAAATCATTGGGAGAAAAGCTGGTGCGAAAAAGTACACAGTTAAACCAAATTTTAAAAACTTATCCATTTTTTCAGAAAATTTATATAGCTGTAGAAATGAATAAAGTTTCAATTCAAAATGAAAAACCTATTTAGGTTGGGTTTACGATTTTGGATTTGTCAAAAACTGTCATATATTCCTTTTATTATAATTTTCTAAAACATTTATATGTCAGTGCGGTTTCTTTGGTATACACAGACACCAAGAGTTTAATAATTGAAATATCCGTTGATAACTTTTATGATGAAATGAAACAGCTTTAGATGAATTTGATACATCCAATTTCCAATTGGAGAATATACATGGTATAGAGCGTAACGAAGCTATTGTTTGAATGATGAAAGATGAATATACAGGTGTTCTATTAACGTGCTTCTATAGTACAGGTGCTAAGGGCTTATTGTGTAAATGCGAATAATAAATGGGATAAAAAAGTTAAGGTGTTAAAAGATGTGTTATAGAAAATGACTTGGAACCATCAGATTATGCGGATGTAATTGAAAACGAAAATGTTGTAATATTTCGGGGAATGTACTTCTTTAAATCGAATTTGCACAATATGTACACTGAGATGCGAAATAAAATCGCCCTATCATCTAAAAACGATAAGCGATTTATTATTCGAGACACCACAAAAAGCCTTGCTCGGGGTTATAAGGACATAGAACAGGATGAAGATATGCCAAATAGTAATTTGAGCATTTTGGTAGAAACATTGCAGACCATGACGTAAAGAAGGTTTCTAAACTATATAAGACACTACTGATTTCTATTTCTTATACAGATGACAATAGATATTAACTACATCCTTCTTGTGCTAATTTTATGTAATAGAATGATTGTAAATATTATGTATCATGTATGATGCAACTCGTAGTTAAAGAGTATGTTATTTGTATAATAAACAGGTAATTTCAATTATAGTGTTTTTTATTTACTTTTACTATAAAATGCAAACTAAATACAGCATATTTAAATATTATACTTGGTAACTTATACAATGTTACTAGATTACTATTAGTAATCCAACTATTTCCAAATTAGGAAGACCCAGCCATTTCAGATACAATAAATTCGGTCTCTTCCTCCTTATTACACGTTCCACAATATAGATATCAAGATATTTCACTTATTTCAGTTCGTATTTATAAAACCCTCCTTGAGTCAGGTGTCCATTACTGTCTTCAGTAATACATCTTGTTGGATTAGTCAATTTATATACTATGAATTTTAAGAAATTTTGTGCTCCAATTTGGAGTGTATCCCTTATGGAACACTTTGTGTTGTTTGCAGATTCTTACGTAATTTCCAACTGTAAACTTTGGAGCATCAGTGTCACTAGTTGTAGCAGAAGTAACTGCAGTTTTTAGGATGCGTTTTTCGTTTGTAACATTAACATCTTTTGGTTTATGTATGAATTATTGAGTTGTATCGTTTAATAATATTCGGTAAAATTTTCAACCATTTATATGACCCTTGTAAACTAAATTTCTTATACATCATGCCTTTCAATGTTCGGTTGACTCTTTCCAGTATATTGATTTTCATAGTTGAGAAAATACTGGAATGATTAATATTTAATTTTTTCATTATTGCTTTGAAATGGGTGTTTCAGAATTCTTTCCGCATATCTGTGTGTAGCTTGCATGGGACGCTCTTCAGGGACGAAAATATTTTCTTTATGACGTCTGTTATGTTCTTTCCTGTCTTCCGCTTAATTGTTTGAGCCCAAAGACAATTTGAAAATGCATCTTTAACTATTACAATGTACTTGTAGCCTCGACTAATTTTCGAGTACGGTATCATTTCAACTAAATCTGCTTGATACAGATCATTTAATCCTTTTACGATAACGCGTCTATGTTTAGAAAGTCTACGGGCAGGTTTGTCAAGTACGCCCACTACTACTTCTGTTAAACTCATCTTGATAGTAAATGAACTCGTAAAACAGCTTCTAAGCCGCACAAGTGTTTGCTACTTTTCTTAGCGGGGTCGTAAAATCTAATTACATCACCTTCTCTCACAGCAACTCCTATGATTGATGATCCTGTATATTCATTATCGTTGTTATAGAGTTCAAATTTTTCAAATTTTTTTATCACACTTGCAACTACAACTTCTTTCATAAAAAATATATAGCTTCTGTACATTGTAGTAACATCACTATTCATTATTAAACCGTTCCCTTGTTTGTCACAATCCCCTATTAGGATAAGCAATAATGTTTCATAGTGCAAATTGGATATATCTTGAGCTACACGTATTGGACACTTTACCGAGTTGTGCCCGTGCAGATGATGACCGAATTTGTCCAGGTTCATTACTTGGTGAATGTGGTGCACGTAATAAACAATTTTCTAATTGATAATTCATTTTATAATCTTTGCCGCACGTAATTCAACAATCATACAAATTATTTCATTGGTATGTTCAGAGTTTCCAACTGATTTTGAGCCTAATAATATTCTTAACCAATAAACCAACTTATTAGGATCTCTCCAAGGAGTAAATTCTAATCGTTTATTGTTTAAATTCAGTAATTGTAAACCTGTCCCTTTCTTCGATGTTGCAGATTTTCGAGGACGTGTATTAGAAAGGGGGTTGCTATAGTGGTAGTTTGGTGTGAGACGATAATTTGAGATGGTGTCGTAGAACGAGCTATTTGGAAGGACGGGCGAGCAGGTGTTGAATGAGAAACTGATTTTTCTTGCAACAGTCGCTTAATAACGTTGAAATATTACTTACATGTTCCAATAATCCTACCAGTGGCACTGTATCCTTGACTTATCGCATTAGTTCGAATGAGTATATCTCGATAAGCATGTTCATTTTTCACAAGAAATCTTTGTGGCTCTTTTTTAAACACCAACTAATAGAGGCCTGGAGTCCCCCTATATCGAAAAGCTTTCTGGGATGGTGTGGTTATAACCAGGTCCTCATCTGTAAATTTTAATTCCGAATCTCCTACTTCAAATGTATTTGACATCGCATTATATCGCGTACCATAATAATGATTGTATTCATTTGTAGTGTCTTTAAGGTTACCTTGAATGTATTTTCTAGCTAAATCAACGAATTGGTTAATACACTCTTCAAAATCAGGATTAGTACCTTCACTTTCAAGTTCAACCTGTATGTCTTCTGGAGCAGTCCCTTTCTCTACATACGGCGCTTCTCCATCAGTCACTATTGATAATGAGTTATCTCTAACATTGGACATGGGTTCCTCTTTTTCCATGCTTTCCCTTTTAATAGTTGACACGAGAACCTGGAGAAGTTGGGAGATAGGCTTTATTGTACCTTGTGCTACTGATTCCGATTTTGCTATATCTGTTTTAAGTTTTCATATTTTCGTTTCACATACTGTCTAGCTTTAACCAAGTCCTCTAATAATTGCATGTCCATTATGACTACATAAATCACAGTATTTCAACCTTAATATAACAATAATAACCTTTCCTGTAACGTCCTAAGTTCATATCTTTATCTTTGTCTATTACTCTGAAGCCATATATATCCTTCCAACAATGCGAGCAGATTTCCTTGAATTTGTCAAACGTCATATCACCTATGATCGCCGTAGACATTTCTCAGATTGGTATTATCTTGTCTAAAAATAACGACCATGTTTGCATTATCTCCTATAAGTTGTTTAGGAATAGATGAATAAGTCTGACTTAAATGAAAGCAATCTTTATTTTTATGTCCACCAAAACAAAAGTAACCCATTATGACGTCTTGAGTTTGACGTACAACATCCTCAAAGATAATGACTGAGTTGTTTTCAGCATCTTTGGTGTCAATTATTGTACTGCCATCTTCATATTCGCAATAATTTATTCCCTTTATTCGTTTTGATAGTTTTTCTATATACACATATTTATGTTGATGAATTGATTTTAAATATATATAAACGTTCCTAAATATTAAACAATTGCAATTCTTGATTAATGACCTCATTATGTTCGATTTTCCAGACCCACTGCTCCCCGTAATTAAACATCTTTTACAGCCACCCAATAAATTGCCATGTTTCTAAAATGGTTTAGTTAATGTGCATGTGTCGTGGTTAGATATAGAAAGGTGCTCTTTTTGAGGAATAAATTGCATATTACTCATTACACTGGTATTGATGTACTAATGTTAAACTAGAGTTTCATATATTTATAGAGTTTATTTTACATGAAGTCAGTCACACCTGTACGCTTGCCTAGAGCAGTTTGAAATGTATCATAATTTCAGACGTCAACGAAGAATTAAAATGGAGGCTGGACTAGTTAATACATTCACTAATAAACTACCAGTAGAGCTTCACATACCTGATTATCATTTTTGCGGTACGTGAACTAGTTTACAAAAAATATTAGCCCGTGGTGAATTAGGAATTAACCATCTAGGCGACGTTTGTGAAATCCACGATATTGCATACAGCAACATTACGGATCCCGCTGAACGTCATAAGGCGGACAAGGTGTTGGCGGACAAAGCTTGAGAGTGATTTAAATCGAAAGACGCAAGTTTTGGTAGAAAAGCAGCAGCGTTAACTGTAGCCGGTATTATGAATGGAAAACTTAAATTAGGATTGGATGTTCCTAAAAGGAGCAACAGTTTTACTCGAACAACCAAACTCACTGGAGTAGGATCTAGTATTATAAAAGGAAAAAGACGAGAAACGGAAACGTAACACATAGGGTTAGCTTTCAACGAACAGTTAAACTCACTAAACTAGGAAATGGTATTATGAAAGGAAGATGTAAATTAGGAATGGGCGATCTTAAGACACGTAGAGAAGTAAATCGTAGGATTAGCTTTAATAAAGCAGGGAAAAGCGCTCAAATAGGAACTGGTAATATGAAAGGAATACGTAAATTAGGAATGAGCGCTCCGAAAAAATAGAAAAGTAAACCGTAGAATTAGTTAACTCAAGCAGTGAAACGTGCTAAATAGGAAGGGGTTAAACTTCAACTATTAAACAATCTATTAAAAGCGCCATAGCAGCTTTGAAGTAAAAACGAGTTACAATACCGAAGAAACGCATACTCCCTATCCCCAAAACGGGTGGGTTTTACCCCTCATTCCGCTATTTGCGACTCTATGAGCACTAGGTGGTCTTGGCGGGGGTACTGCCGCTATTGAAAAAAGCGCAAATGCCGCAAAGAATGCTACAAAGGCTTAAGAAGAAACAAAACGAAACAATAGGGTAATGGAAGACGCTGAAATCGGAAAAGGACTATATTTGACACCATATAAAAATGGGTTTGGTATCGTTTGGAATTGTAAAGAAAACTTCAATAAAACTGCCATCTCGTACATTAACCAATATTCATTTGAAATATCACGCTAAAATTTTAAATATTCCACATTTTCACGGGGTATTTATGCGGAACGCTTTGTCGCGAAAAGTACCTAAACATGAATCCGCTTTTGTTAATTTGAATGGTAAATTTGGATATGGCACCCATTGGACAGCTTAAGTGAAAAATGATAATAAAGTGATATATTTCGATAGCTTTGGCCGACTTAAACCTCCCCCGGAAGTAGTTCATTATTTGTACAGTGACGGTATTGTAAAGAATATATTGTATAACTTCGATAAACTACAACGATCTAATTCTTATAATTGTCGTCTATTAGCATTGAAGTTTTTATGTGCTAATGCTAAATAAGCTTATCTCAGTATCGAGCGAATATTACTAACGGTATGTCATACACTTTCATGTTCATCGATAATTACTCTACTTTAAAAGCAGATTTTAATCCCCCTATAATGCCAAATGCGGAAAAGGAATATATTATCAGTTTGACAAATTTTAAAACTTTCAATACTATCCCAGACATAACGACTAAGAATAATAAATTTAAAATTGGAAACAAGTTTATTTCTATACCTGAGTGATCTTGCGAAGTTTCAGATATTAACAACTAGATCAATTCCCAGCTCGACAGAAGATCTCGTGAATATGTACAGAACAGGGCGAATAATAGTACACTGAAATCATTAATTATAGCATCGGATTTTGTTGACCTTTCGATTAAGAATTCAATTGCGAAACTGTTAGGTTTCAAACAAGAAATGTTACTACCTAATATTACTCATATTTCTGAATACCCCGATCAAATTTTAAATGTAAATTCCATATTAATCGATTGTAATATTACAACTGGAAATTATAAAAACGGAGTCGCTGCGCACACAATATATCATTTTTTTCCGAGTATTCCACCTGGTTATAAGATTATCGAAGTACCAGACCATGTGACTTATTTACCAAGCAACGTTTATACTATTTCACCAATTATCCTTAAAGTATTAGATCAAGATGAAAATCCTGATAATTTTCGGGGTGAAGCGATCACGATCGAACTTCATTTGAAAGTGTCTCCACAATGGTGTTTAGATACAATCAAACTGTTGGCTATAAATATTCCTGTTCCTCTTGCAAAATCGTTAGAAGTAGTTCAACCAGCAAACAGTTAACATAAAAGAATAAAGCGTTCCTTCATTCACTTGGATTCACGTTATTGCAATGAACAATATACTTAACATTATTGACTAAGTCCGAATTGATAATTCAATCGTTAATTGGAAAATACATACTCATCAGCCGAATACTGCTAGTTATCAAAACAACGATGAAATTCGCATACCAATATAAGAAGATATATGTACTCTACCGTGGAAAGTTTTTTGTATGTAGAGCGTCGACTACTGAAACATGATAATACTCTATCTCTCAATGAAAAGTTCATTAATAATGACATAGCCTACTTGTTTAGTGAAATTCGTTATGCACTTAATGGTATAGTGATTGATTCCACAACACGAACGGGTATCACTTCAACAATGAAGGTCTATCTATCATATAATTCCACTGATAATGTGAAACTTCAAAATGCCGATTGGTTTCTTAACGGTAATAGTAATATAGTGGATAGTTCTAGAAATTGTAATGTATATGTACCTTTAAACACGCTCTTAAGATCCGCCGATGGTTACAAAAAAATTATTTTGAATATTAGACAAGAATTAGTGTTATTGCGAAGCAATTCTGACAACGATGCATATTCTGAAAAAGAAGCTCTTAAAGTTCATATTGATAAAATATATTAGAAAGTACCGCATCTAACAGTCGGCCTTGCTGAACAACTATCTTTAACAAAATACATTGATAAGAATATGGAAACACAAGTTGCATTTAGAACTTGGGAAACTCATATTTATCCCGTTATGCAAGAAACCACTAAACACACATTGGCTGTCACAGCTACAGCTACTTTAGAATCACCGTGATACATTGTGATTAGATTTCAGACGGATCGAGAAAACCAAGTTAAAACAGACATGGGCAAATTTGATTACTGTAATTTTCAAAACATAAGGGTATATCTCAACAGCTAAAGGTATCCATATGGTAATCTTAAGATAAACTTTGAAAACAACCACTTCGCTACATTACGTGATATATATTCTAAATCCCAATCTTCGTGTTATGAGAAAAACAATCAACCTCTGCTATCATCATAAGATTTCAAATCGATAGCACGCCTTATAGTAATTGATTGTTCAAATCAAAAGGATTCAATGCAATCCAATGCTGTATTATTAAGAATAGAAATCGATACAAATACCAATATACCACCCACAACAATGGCGTATTGCTTAATTCTACATGATCGCGTAGTAACTGACAACACTTTAACCAACGTAGTGGGACAATTCTAAATTCCTAAATATACTTCCTTGCCACCATAAATTACACTTGAGTTTCTATAGTCATTATATACATAGTTGACATTCAAGGCTTTAAAACATCAAAGACAGGCTTCATGCATAAGAAACTAGCTGTTCACAACGACTCAGTGATATCTCATACAATTTTCAAACCACCATATCAATTATCAGACTTAGATCATGAATGTAAAGAACAACTGTACTGGTTAATGCATAACCATAATTGTATCGATTGGAGTGAAGGATTTGCACTTTTCCAAGCGTTCTTCATCGAGAAACCTACGATTCTGAAGCCGTTTATGTTAAAGGGTCCGAAAAAACCGTTTACGTACGAAGATACATATCTCAACCAGTAATCGAACTATGAAAACAACCCGCACTAACAGCAATTGAGGCAACTTGCTTTCATCATCTGAAACCACTTTGTATCTGTGTTTTATCAAATGTATATTTTCTATACAATCAACATGCAATGTAATGTTATGATTTTTGATAAATTATATTTACCAATAAAGACTTATAAATTAATACCAACGACGTCTTAGGTATGCTGAAGTTTATTTCATATAAATAATGCATATCATTTCAATATTACAGTATACCACTACCTAAAATACATTATTACTCTAAACTGTTCTAGTTGTTCTGGAATTAATAAACACATCACAAAACTATCACTTATTTACAATTCCAAAAAACCTTCAGAATAATTCTTTGCTCTATGATTAACATCTAAAATAGGTGAAATAATATTATTACATTCTTTCACTCTCC
Source organism: Phrixothrix hirtus (assembly GCA_024586415.1). NCBI lineage: Eukaryota > Metazoa > Arthropoda > Insecta > Coleoptera > Phengodidae > Phrixothrix > Phrixothrix hirtus. The sequence continues at coordinate 1,368 of JAHWXV010068739.1, read as the reverse complement.
TTTCAAATCGTATTGGGTCCAATAATACTGATTGCTAGTTCCCCTTTCGTACTTCTCGGTACGCATACAACCACGCCACCATATAACGCACTTAATTTTTGCTTTCGTTAATTATTACCACTGTCATTATTATCTTGATTCTTTTCAATTATTCTGTTTTCTGTGTTTTCCTCTCTTTCTTCACTACTTGCTTCAGAATTTATAACTTTCTTAATTAGGAAAAAACGGATAAAGTTGAAGAGTAAATTCTTTTAAATCCGCACTACCTAACTGTTGTATCAAACATCCGTTACACTATTCTCCTTCTAGATATTCGTTACAAATCTTTATACCTTTAGTATGCTTTTTCACTAAATTACTACAATACTCGGCACTAAACTCCCAAAATTTATAAACCTCTTCATGCTCAGCATCAAATACTAATACATGAAATTTTTGTAGTAATCGTTCAATGGATGTGCGTTAATCTACTGATTTCGTCCAATGCTCCGCCGCCTAACATCCGCATTGTTATTGAGTAATTTAAACACTATATAATTGTATCGGAGTTTGCTATATTTATATTTACATCCCCACGGCAGATTTTATAATACTTATTACGCAGATGCTTTAACAACGTCAAAATCAGCAGTAGTTTTTTCAGGAATGTAATGTAATATCTCCAACAATAACAATATTCCCTCACCTTGTACACCTCTACATTGTTCGATAATGGTCATTACGTTCACTTTAGGATCACCTGGTAAATTTATAATACTTTTCAATAGGTTATCATAAAACGATTAAAAACATTGACTAGTAATTGCAGCTAATCTTCGTCCTATTACAAATAACAAACGTTGTAATTCTATGAACGACTATCGACATAAGCGAATTTGATTGCCATCATTATCTTCAATGATTATAACTTTTGGGTGACCTATTCGACTAAAGAAAGCTGGTTTTGAAGCAGCTTTAATCGGTGACCACATACCACACTATTACTTTCGAAATACTGAATTATGACAATCATATTCTCCACTATCATTCTCCAGTCACAATCTATTAACATTAAATGTTGATTACGCATATTACTGAGCTTCAAAACAGATAATAGTTCACTATCCGGATACACTCCAACATTAATATATTTAGTTTTTGATTTATTTAAAAATTATGAATTCCCACACAATAATGAAAACGAGCAATTTTCTTTTCTACCTTCTCACTATTTTGTTGAAACACTTTCACTTTAGGGTTCTTAATAATATCAAAGGGACTTTCTATATTTATAAAAGGTAAGACTTACTTGTTAGCAAACTACAACCACATGTCAGATGTAAGCATATATATATATATATATATATATATATATATATATATATATAT
>JAHWXV010068721.1:0-16074 GCA_024586415.1 Phrixothrix hirtus | reverse complement strand
GAGTTGTCAATTTTATTGAAAAAGAAAACAAATAGTTTTCGAAACGTTTAATTTTTATTAAAGTTACACAGTTTTAACCTAAATATTGTTTTAATTATAAATAATAACTGTGAAAGTTTCCATAAATATTTATATGCATTTATCATTTCTCGTATGGTATCAATGTTTTCTGCTGTTTTTGATGTCGTTAGTCGATCTCCAAGAACATGATACCACCAAAACACAATTATTCTTAATGGTGTCTCAGCATCAAAAGCAGTTTTTAAATCAGCGATACATTCCTTTTCACTTTTTTTCAATGGGCAATTAAACAAAACCACTGTTCGAAAATGTTCACGATTTAATGCATGTTTTTTCCGCGATTTGTCTAATTCAAAATTATTCTGTAATAGAACGGCTTTATAACACTCTTTCTGTCACAGTTCTTTGACGGTAGAAATGTCAAACGTTAGGAATTTTGTATGTCAATTGCCTTGTGAACTGCAATGTTGCCGTTTCCCGAAATGTAAGCAGCATCCTTCATATTCCACGGATTTGAATGGAATTTGGTACTACACATAGTATGGATAAAAATATCAGACACGTTGTTTTTAAACATTCCGTAAATCCATCATAGAGGACAAAATTGAACCTCAAGAATTTTATGAATTTTCATTTTCTAGTTTTTATTCAAATATTAATGCAATACAATAAAACTATAAATGCAAAGAAGTTTTGTTTTTTATAGCTATCGAATGCCATTATCGATTTTGTTTCCATTTCATTACTAACATTAACTATCTTACTTGTTATTTTATAAGTAAATATCGTTATAAAAACTAAAGTTTAAAGGATTTTTCAGAAAACTACTCCTGTAATGAGATGAAAGTGATTTACGCTTCAAGTTGATTTACACTCATAATTAAATATGGCTGTATAATTAATGATAGTGGTCCATATAATTTTTGATATCAATATTTTTCAAATTTCATTCTTTCGCATCGTATAAAATTCAAATTTCTATATAACGTATGGATTTGCTATTTCATATGCTTGATAGTAAGTCTTGTAATTAATTCGTTTTAAACTTAATATAATCAAATAAAAATGTTTTGCTATAGTATGTAAGTACTACAAGCTGTTACTGTTACATAAAAGCAATCCGTTTTAAACATAGCTGCTTCATCTATAAGGCCAAAATATATAGTTTTTCTTTTAAAACAGCACATAAAGGAGATTACAGTGTTCGATCTACGAATAATTTTCACTGTATCATGCAGATGTAAGTAACTGCTAGTACAGACTACACAATAGCTGCCACAGTTTTAATAGCCAACATGCACAATGTTATTTCTGAGTAGGTGAATGTAGCTCTAAATGGAAGTCACTTTGATTAGAATTATAAACATTGTTGAAACCATAATTAAAAATATCATTTGTTACTTAAGTACAAACATTAAGACGGTCATTTCAGAGCATCATTTTATCTATCGATTATAGGTTTCATAACAAATTTAATGATCATCTTTCTGGAAACAATTCCATAAATTAGGCAGATATCAACATTTTTTTCAAAGTTTCTAAATAATTCTAGCATACCTCAAGCTTACAGTTTTTAAATGAGAACTGTAATTCGTGGCGATGAAGAAGAAAAAAGGACCCTGAAATAAAAACACAGCACACTGAAGAGGTGTCAAAAATCGAAACATCCCAACAACTACCCAAAGTGTAAAAAATGGCAAAAAGTGGAAGACAAAATGCTTCAAAACAAAAGCAGTGAAGAATGGCAGCATACGTTGACCAAACTAAAAGCTGAGGAAGATAAAATGTGGATGTTAGTTAAATCCATACGCAGAGATCGACCAACTAAAGACCCCAATTCGTGATGGATATACACTAGTGTTTACGGATGAAAGAAAGGTGGAAAATTTAGTCAACTCTTTAGCGCAACAATTACAAAACGATATGGATAAAAACACCAAAGTCGAAATTGAAATCAACAATTTATTGGCAAAAATCGATCAAGAAATAATTATGACCCACATCCAAATTACAGTTGACTAAATTCAAAATGAAATCCAAAGCATAAATTCCAAAAAGGCACCCGACGCGGATAACATACCCAACAGAGTGTTAAAAGTCCTTACATGCTGGATAAAAAACCAAAATTAATTATGAAATGGTGATGGTTTGCACAGTTTTACGTGACGCAACTAGGCATAATACGAGGCTCGTCGAGTAAGTAAAGAACGTTTTGCTATAACTAAGAAAAAACAAAAGATACCATCACAAAACTTTATTTACATCACAGCACCTTAATCTATTTTTCGATGTAATCGCTGTAGCTGTCGCGGCACTTGCTGTACCGTGTAACCAGTTTTTCGAAACCGATGTTGTATTCTTCAACCGGGAAAGGCCGGAGCCATGATGTTACTTCTTCTTTGAGGTCTTCGTGGTTGTCAAACTGTTTTCCGCCTAAAAACCCTTCAATTTCGGAAACAAATAGAAAACACTTGGTGCCAGGTAAGGGTTATTAGGAGGATGCCCAAAGATTTCCCACCTAAGTCTTTGAAGTTCTTTCTGTGTTTGTGCACTGGTGTGAGGTTAAGCATTTTTGTGGATCAAAATCACCTTTGACGACAATATTCCTTTCCTTTTGTTTTGAATAGCGCGCCGAAAGCTTTTCAGACTTTCAATGTAGGCCGCTGAGTTTATTGTTTCACTTCACATTTGGCGGGATATTCTATTGGCATAGCCATTTTGAATGATTGCAAAACACACAAACGTGGCCTCACCGCAACGAAATTCGGCTCACACTGAGGCGAGGACCCGAGCTGCCTAGCGGACATTCAATTGGGGATCTGCGATGTGTGTGATGCGCAAACGTTCTTTACTTTCTGGTCGATCCTCGTATATTAGAAAAGTTAAAAGGATTTTTACCGAACTGACCATTAGTGTTTTTAGGAGTGTAATGAAATTATTAAGTACTAATATTTAATTAATTGTTGTTTAAGTAATTAAATTAATTATCAATCTTGTTTCGAAATTTGGACCAAAATGAATAAGGGATATTCATAAAAATGTTATTCACAATGATATAGTAATGTACGACTTTCTAACTTTTTAGTGGTTCGAAAGTGAATAATTGTTTACCGATTTTTCCTTTCCAACTGATTGGAAAGTGCTTACTTTCCACCCGACAAATACATAGTAACAATTGTTATTTTAGATATACTACGTGTATTATAACCACACTTGTGATCAATGACAGCAAGTTTAAAAAAATTATTGAATGCTTGTCATTAATTTTATAAATAATGTCAACTTTTGAAGGGTATTGTGAATGACTGTAAATAAAATAGCATACAAACCTCGGCGGAAGTATAATTTCTCTCTCGAGAAATAGTGCATTTCGGCTTTATCGTCGGTGAACTATTTTTCTCTCGAGAGAAATGAGATACTTTCTGCCTCGGTATGTAATATACTATTAACTCGTCCATACAAACATAATATAAAATAATCAATTGGACAATTGTTTCGGTTTTCGCAAGATCATGACCACGACAAAATTAAAAGATAGTGATGGAGTGTACTGAATTAACCCCCTTGTGGTAACGTGCAGTCAACTGTCTTCTGATTTGCATGGTTATCTGTAAGGATGGGAACTGAACTTGTAAGAATAATGTTTAGACACTCCTTGACGACTAGTAACGTTACTACGTTCGTTGAAGCTAGGCAAATTATGTGTACATTGACCGGTAGTATACTGATAGCGTTACCAGAAAATGCTATGTTGATGTGAGGACAACCTAGGCTGGTAGGTAATACTTCATGATTGTGACTTTCACTAAAAATGAAATAGGTATTGCTTTGGAGAGTTAAAGCCACGATCGGCAATTGAAATGAAATAATACGCACTAATTAAAAACATGTCAGCAAAAGTAAGTATGAAGCAATACGAACTGGTGTCTAAGCGAATGCCGAGGATTTAACTAAAATCGCGCTAAAGGGAGTTACAAATGCTTCGTATTATACTCAAGCAAATGAGAGTGAAGGATACGAAGTTCTGGAAGGCATTGGAAGACGTTTTATGTAAGTGAAATTCAACTGGCCAGGAATTTCAACGGAAGACTAGGCGAGAGAAGAGGGAATGATGAGGAGGTATTGGGCGAGAAGGTGATAAATTTGAGGGTGGAAAGTAATTTTTTGATTCGAATAGGATCATGGATCGAAGAATATGATTGAATTTGTCATATGTGGCGAGAAATTAAGAGAGTTTGTGAAAACTACGAGAGTGATGAGAGAACGAGAACATGGCTATAACTATTTCATGGTTATGTTAAGAGTTGGACAAAAGTTATGGAAAAAGGAACTAAGTGTGAAGTGAAGCGTAAGCGAAAGTAGACAGATTACAAGAAAGTAATATAAAAGTATGGCTTGGAGAAAAGTTGGGCAAGAATTATGACTACGTCAGGATGAATGAGAATATAAGATTTTATGTGTAAAAATAGAAAGAATACGGGAAGTGGTAAAAGCGTGCTGTGCTGACTTAAACGACAACTATATACGGGTTGACAGTAATTTGAAAGGCAAAGAAAGTTGCACAGTGAAATAAAGCAGTAAAACGCTGTAAATTAGCAAAAGATGTGTATCAGAATACGATAGGAGCAGATGGTGAAATCATGAAAGGCTAACTGCAAGAAACGTGCAAAGCTAAAAGAAAACAAGCGAGAGAGGCAGTGCGAATGAGAAAGAAGCAACTGAGTGTGAAAGAAGGTGAGGAAATGCAAAATCATTTGAGAGTCGTAAGAAATTGTATTAGAAGAAAGCAGATAGAGCAAATGGGATATTGAATAAAAGCAGCGAGTCGCTATTAAATGAGATTATTATAACAGAATGACGGACATATCATGATGTGAGTATTTATGAGAAAACGAGTGATATATTGGATGTAAAAGGAGAGAATGAAGAGAATACGGCTAAGGGCGAAAATGATCGAATCTCTTGTGAAGTGGAAAAGATACAGAAGATTACTAATTACTTGAAGAATGGAAAATTTACAAGTGTGGATTGAATCATAAGTGAGATGGAGAATTATGGTACTCCTCTACTGCATGAATGGTTGTACGCCTTTTTAATCAGTAGTTCATATTTTCCAATGCACTGCAAAACTATAAGAGTGCCGTTATCGTATCAATATTGAAAGGAACGGGGAAAAAGTATAATTGTAAGAATTAGGGTGAAGCCGGGTAATAAGATTATTGAACTTACCCGGTAAACTATTTGGTAAAGTATTTATCGACAGATTACGTACTAGTATTGAAAATAATAGTTGGTTTTAGGTTGGAAGGAGTTGTCTGGATCAGATGTTTACATTTCAGCAGATAATAAATAATACTTTGAATGTAAGGAAAATGGTACATAGTGCATTTATTGCTTTAGGAATTTCATCTGAAGCTTCAGATAAGAGGAAGATGTGGAAAACTGTTCAAGTGTATGGTATGGGTAAGTACGTTTTGAAATGAAATCTATGTACAAAGAGTACAGACATGAGTAAACGTGGGCATTTTGACGTAAAGCGGGGTATCAGCAAAGGGTGTGTGATGTATCATTGCTTTTTAATATGTCTATGGCTAAATGTGTTAGGTTGCATATGAGAGAGTAAATAGTGTTAGAGTAGATGGACCAGAAGAGAGGATTATATATATTTATGATGTAGTCTTGTCCTGTGCTATGAACTGAAACAGATATTCAACAACTTGAGTAGGATATTTAAAAGTATGAAGTTAAAAGTCAATATGGGAAAAACGAAGGTCATGGTTGTTAATAGAGAGAACGCGACTGATGGCAGGTTGGCTATTATTGGTGATAAAATAGTGTAATATGAGTAATTGAGGGAATTCGTGTATCTTAGTAGAATGTTTTTGAAATATGGAAGAATGGATTCTGATCGAAATATGCTCAAATGTAGGAGGGAGGGGGTAATCGACAGATTGTGGTTAACATATATAAATTAGTATATGAATATGAAGGCAAAATAGGTTGTGTATAACAGAGTATTGATGCCAACGATGTTAGATCGAAATCAGATGGTTAGGTCTAAGAAATCCACATTATCAGATAAATGTAATGGAAGTACGGTTATTGAGAAATGCGTGTAACAAGATATTAAAGCATACAATTATGAATTGTTGGATAAACCAAGAACGCTAACTGCAAGAATTTCTATCTGATGTATCTGAAAAAGTGCTCTAAGATGGTTTTGACGTTATGACCAAAAAAACAGAAATCGAAAGATAAAGATATCTTTTGTAAATAAAATAAACGGCACGAAAGGACGAGATGAACTGTGAAAATGCTGATTGAATGTGGTTTTAGAAGTTCCAAGTGAAAAAAAAATAAAGTGTAAGACAAATAAAGGAATGACAAAGGTGTTGCTGGGCTTTCTATGCCTATCGCGTTAGGAAATGGCATGATTAGTAGATTAGATTAGGTAAAGGTTTTAAAAAAGGCTACAGCGTCTGAAAGATGTTATAATTTATAACATTTTTTCCAATTTTTTTAAATTATTAGTTTTTGTAACTTATTTTCCTTTTAATTTATAGTCATATAAATATTTTGATAATGATCTTCTCAAGTGTCAAGTTTATTACTTTACTAAATTTCTTTAGATAGTTTATGCATTTTTTAATATTTTTTTACAAGTTTATGAAAAATATAATCAGGGTTAAAAATCTTCTTGAATCGTAACAAAAGTTGCTAACGGAACTGCCTGAATGAATATACTTGGAATAAATTGTATTAAAATATTTTAAATTTTAAAAATTATTCTTTCAATTGTTATATGAATTTTACATTATTTATAGTAACAGAAATTTATTTCTTCAGCCAGATGTCAATTTCAGCGTTCTAGTATAAATAAATAATATAAAATACTTGCATCCAGTAAACTTTAATTTAGAAATTAATCTATAACCTAACATTGTTTTTTGACATCAAATAATACAGTTTTATGTAGATTACAGCAAGAGAATAAATTTGTATTGTTTTCTACGCTCCCGAAAATGTTTGAGTGTGACATCAAATAATACAGTTTTATGTAGATTACAGCAAGAGAATAAATTTGTATGGTTTTCTACGCTCCCGAAAATGTTTGAGTGTGGTATGGTCCGATCGTGATGCATTTCAAACTCCGATTCTTAACATAATTGTGGACGTGGCCCTCATTTCATATGATATGAAATCTTGGAATATAAATTTTCGGATAAACTCTACCTTGTATTGTATCTTTGCTTTTTCTATGTCCAACACTAGTCACTCAACATTTATTATTAAACTTGAAATAAATCGGAAATTGCGATTAACCAGCATTTGATTTTATTCAATATTTTCCTGTTATTAGCACAATCTTACTTCTCTATCTATTAAGGAGTAATCGCAAGGGATGATCCGATTCTGCTTAAAATGGACTTATAAGAGTGTTATTTTTCCTTTGTAAGCATTTAGCTACTTGTTGTTACGTGACCATATGGCACTAAATGATTTCCAATAACATTCGTTAGAAGGTATTATTCGAAATCATTAGTTTTACAAAGATTGTATTAAAGTGGCCTTGTTTCAATCAATATTACTATTAATTTAGTAGTTACAAAGAAAGAATATCTGGTGTTTTCTGTCGATTTTTTAGACAACTTGACAATAAATGTCAATAAAAAGGCTTTAGAAAGCAAAAATAACCTGTGGATTTGAGCCTGTGTTGGGTCAGATTGGTAATTTTATGGATAAATTGGTTTGTAAAAAAATTCACAAAATGACGGAAACGGGAAATCAGCATTAGAAATCCACATATTGGCCGGACCTAGTTCACAGTCGAGCTGAGCTTATTATAACGAAGCTCTATATACTTCAATATTCTGGTTACATTTTATATACACTTATCGACTAGTTGCCAAAATGGGGTTGCGTCTCTCGTTCAAAAGTCAAACACTAGGAAAGAAAATAGGATCTGCATGTAAGACGAATTTCTTTATATATGCGTATTACCGCCAAACGAATCAGACTTCTAAACAGGAATATAATAATTGCAGCTATATATTAAATGCACTTTTTCGATACTTCGGAATTTTGGTCTCCACCAGGTTTTGTACAGCTCATTTTTTGGTATGTGTCTGTAGTTATATTTTATACAAAGTAATAATTAGCGTATAGTTAGAAAATGAAAAGTCATACCTACATCAAAACTGAGTGCATGCATATAAAAAAAATAATCACACGAAGTTATGCACTTATTCACACATAATGCATATAGACAGGGTAATTTATATTTCAAGAATATTTAATTGAGGGTCGCCAAAGGGGTAACTCAAAAATTAACAGTAAATGACACAGGTAGTGATGTGAAGTTAAAACTAATTCATTTCTACGTAAATACTGATAATATTGGGATTCCTTTGTAAAAATAGGCGACTTAGTAAATAAAATTTTCAAACTTTTACATTAAAATGGATAAAATTAATTCGCAACTTCACTTTAATAAACTAATCAATCGTAATTTCCTTTGTATTAAAATAAAGGTTAATGCGTCACATAACAATTTGGAGCCGCCAAACAATTACGCAGCGTATTTGCGGACATGATGGTAGGCCCTTTCTTTAATTTGAATATGATCTAAATAATTTAATCATTACTACAAGTATATTTCAATAAAGCTGTACTTCAGATAATGAATCCGAAATTGTGCTTGAATAGCTTGAGCAATTTAATTTAAAATCACAATGAATAAAAAAGGACTCCTTCACTGGTATGAAACAGAAGCCTAATGTATGAGATGGAAATAACACACATTAAACACATTTATTTATTTAGATCTCACAAAAGATACAAGTTCCTGGACGTGTAGGGATCTATTTTCGTCGTCAGAGCAACTTCATTCCGTTATTAACAGATAATCAAATCGATGGCAACTTCCATCAAAATCCGATTGTCAAATATCACGTTTAAAATTGACTAATGATTCTTCAAGGGAATCATTAGCGTTTTTACATTAAATGAAACGCATATTATCCCTTGATTTTCAAATTTACTTACGTTTTAGTATAAAAATACCTTACATCAGGAATAAGCTGCTGATCGTGTAGAGTTATACTAAACAGTTAGGGAAACAAATGAAAACCGTCCGCGGCTCTACTCCCCGAAGCGATTAAATGTAATGGAAATGCATCAAAATCAAATCGTATAGAAGTTTTTAAAAAGCGTTTCCCGGGCAATTAATATTCGTAGGCATTTATGGACATGTTCAACCAAGGTCAACTTATTAGAATATAGTAATATTTTAATAAATAAAGCGAATTTATAATTAACTGAGGTGACCATTAATTACTAACTTAATTATTTAAATGATTAGAAAATATAATTTATCAGAACAAATAAATATTATTAAACTATTGTTTAACTAAGGAATATTATTTAAATAAAATAAATGAGTGACAACGTCTTACGACCACAATTTTTTATTTAAAGGTACTAGTCATTTTAATAAAGAGAAGTCAATGGTTACCGACTATACAGTAAATAGCCAGTCGCAGCTCGTAATTATTATTTTAGCTTAAGATTAAATTAAATCGAAATAAAGCCAATGGCGTTGACAAACTAGTGGTCGGAGTTGAATGAAACAAACACTGAAATACTTGTTACTTAAAGAAAAATATGTTGATATCAGTTTCATTCAATTCGAACTAACCTTCCCTTGTGAGATTACCGTATAGCCTACTGCAGGTCTATCTTTAAGGGTTATTATTATTCCTAAAAGCTGTTTTCCATCAACTAAGAATGAATATTTTACCTTTGAGTGATTTACAACAAATTTACCATCTGCTAAAAATCTGCGGAAGGCGCGCGGAGTAAATTATAAGTAAGTTATTGCGTTTGTGTCTATAAGAATTCTAAAATTGTGTTTTATAAACAATTAAATGAACAAAACATCATTATATCTAAACCACTAAAAACAAAATAACAAGGAGTGCGGTTTTTAATAACGAATACAACTTTAAATAATGGTCAAACGCCATAGTGACCTTCGTTTAAAGTACTATACAGATTTGTTGCGCCGTTAGCAAAATATCATGCATAACAACGCTTTCGTACCCACAACCATTATTGCTAAAGCTGCTATAGATGCATGTGAGTTTAAAGTTCACCTACAGCTCAGACTTGGCCTGCAATGATTATTACTAGTTCACAAAATTCTGAACTGAGGCAGAAGGTTGAAACTCATACAGACATACAAGCAACTATTATTGCCATTTTGCCATAAAAGAAGAAAACTACTTTTCACAGCTATAGAAATTCGACCAAAGTTGTAATAAATATTATATGTAATAAATATTAATTATTTATTATATATTTGTAGCAGAATTCTAATGAAAAGCGGCAAGCACCGTTTTTCAGTTTCTCTCATCTATATGAAATATAAAGTTGTTTTCGGTCAAAATTATCAATCTCCAGTTTTTAGCGGAAATACACATTTTCAGGTCTCCTACGTCCGAAAAACATGTTTTCAGAAATTGGCCTGTATGCGTATACGTGTGTGGTCAATGTAGCTTGAAAACTAAACGTCTTAGAAAAGTGAAACATTATATTTGAGTTTATTGCCTTTCTGATACTTCCTAATAAGAATTGTGTTAAAATCGAATGAACTGAAGCGCGATTTTTAGGTTTCTCGCGATTTGATCAAAAACAGCGGTAACGATTTTTTTAAGTTTGTTACATTTCTTATCCCTATAATGCTCTTTCGCTGAGAAAATTCATTGAAGTCTGTTATCAAGGAAAATCTTCGGAGTTAAGCAGTTAATTAAATGGATGATCATTGCCACTATCGTTCCCAAAGTAAATATAAATTAATATTTTAATAAGTTTTGTGCACTATTTACAAACCTAATTACTTTTTATTTAAATTTACAAATTATTTTTGCTGTAAGCCTAAAATTTAATTATAAGAGTCTTAGTACGTGTATGTAGAAAATTATAAATGGATGAGTTATTTAGGCTTTTAAATTAATTTTAGAGTTTTCGGTGTGGGAGTGTAGGAAGGTAACTAACGTCAATAATTTCAAATTAAATTTAAAATGGATAAGATGAAGTCGTGTGTTGACTTACGCACAATTTTTTCTTTTTACGTTTCTTCTCCCTAGGTCGGAAATTTAGGCACTCTACCACGTGCATAGACATTAGTTGATGTTGAATATTCAATATAAAATGCTCCAATTTTCATAATATATCGTGTCAAAAAATTGGTATAAAAGGTTTAAAAGGTGTATAGTTCTGGTCAAAATAAGAAAACATTCCTATAAATATGCCCCCTATCAATAGGTTTATTATTTCTTGAACCAACCCGTGAAAAATTCTGAAATTTTCGTCACATGCTTAGCTTTTTCAGCTGAATGTAATGATTGGAAAATTATTTTCGAGTTTCTCTTAGAAAATGCATTTTCGGCTGGATCTAAGACATTGTCTTCTTCTAATTTTTTGCACAATGCGTTTTTGTGAATTTTGATTAAAAATTCTAGAAGAATGGACTGTTTTCCATAAAAAAGGTCCTCTTACCATAAGCCACTAACGGTTACCGCTTCTGAGAAAAATTAGCCTAATGTTACACTGTGCATTACTTTGACCCTAAAGAATTAGTAAAATTTACCCAAACCATCTCATCAAATAATTTATTCAATTTTGTAAACCTGGAATAATTAAAAAAACGAACTCTTTGGAAAATACCAGGGGTATCTCGAATTTCATTGCAGGCATTTTCGATTCATTGAAATAGCTGTACTATGTCATTAATGAGTACGGCGTACACCTTTGCCTTTAAATATCCCCACAGATAAAAGTTAAGAGCGCTTAAATCAGGAGAAAGTGGCGGTCATTCTACTGGACCACCTCATCCTGCCCATCGACGTCCAAAGACTTCGTTTAAGTTTAAAGGAAAATGAGATGGGGCTGCTTCGTGCATAAGACACATTACTCTTCGTTAGGCAAGCGGTACTTCCTCCATTAACAGTGGATTATGATTATGTAAGAAGTTTAGGTATGCATGTCCAGATAATCTGAAATTGTTTTATTTAATTTTAATGTATTCTTTTTAATGTAAAATGGCATTTAGTACCTATTTGGTAAAACAAAAAGTCCATTCAGATTCTCACCAACAATGCCAGCCCAGACATTAATTGCGAATCAATTTTGGGCCTGCTTTCAATAATTGAATGAGGGTTCACGTCAGACTATTGATGGATATTATGGAAACTAGTTATTCTATCTCTTATAAAATCTGCCTCGTCCGTTACCATGAAATTGTTGCGAACAATTCAAATCTCTGACACATTTTCTTAAAAACTAGCGGCAAAAAGTTAGTCGGGCAGGATAATCAATTGCTTTTAAGACCTGAACCCGCTGAAGATGGTAAGGATATAGCACTGCTCACGCAAAGTGAGCCATACCAACTGATGGCTTACTCCTTCAGCTGTAGATATTCTCCTCACTAATGTATTCGGATTATTTTCGACGCGTTGTGAAATCCTTTCCTCTAATGCAGAAGTTTTAATTGCTCTGAGTCTACCACAATTGCGGATTCTACGTCCAAAGGAATCCGTATCTCTCAATCACTGGTGAATTCCCACAAAGGTTGCGTGAGATGGGACTCGCCTAGTAGGGCACATTTCAACATAAAGGCAGCAAATTTCAAGGGAATTGCCATTTGTGCGTCCACAAATGAAATGCATATCTGCCATTTCAGCTGTCGTATAATCCATGTTTGCTAAAATTAAATACGATAGGTAATTTAAATTATGAAGAATTAACAATTTTTATTAAACCTCCAAGTACAAAAACAATTGCATACTATGGACGTTTGCATTTTTTACGCAAGGTCGACGTGAAAGGTTGTTTTTCTATTTTTCTTGGCACGTTGCAATACACAGCGTGCTTTTTATACTCATTTTTCTCAGAAACGGTATCCATTATCCGCTTATAGTAAGAGGCCTTTTTTTATGGGAAGTAGTCCATTCTTTTAGAATTTTGAATGAAAGCCTGCAAAAAAACATTGCGCAAAAGGTTAAAAGAAGAAAATGTCTTCGATTCAGCCGAAAATGCATTTTCTAAGAGAACATTCAGCTGAAAAAGCTAAGTAAGTCACGAAGATTTCAGAATTTTTCGTAAGTTGATTCAGAAGATATTAAACAATAATGCATTTGGTAGTTTAACCTTCAAAGGGCATTATCTCCTTTAGGGTGTATTTTTTTGGGGATATCTATAGGAACTTTTTTTTTATTTTCACCATCTTTAAATTTTTTAACGCCAATTTTTTGTCACACTGTATATTTGAATATAATAATCCAATATCCAATAATAAAAGTCTGAAGCTAATATTACACATATAGTGATAATTATTTTAGAAATACCTACTCGAATAATTTCTAACAAAGTTATAAAGCAAATGATTTAGATTTAGTTTTACATGATAGAAGAGATATTGGAAAATTAGTTTTACGTAATAAAATGTACTCTTCTTTCTGGCAAAATATTGCTTTAATTAGTAGGGGTGCATCTATGCCTTTAACATAATGCAAAATAAAAAATGCTTTCGATTGTTTAGGTTAGTATACAATTCTATATAAAGAATAGTTGCATCCATTAGAAATTCTGTTATAGTACTAAAACATTTTAGATTTTATTAATATTCCAGTACTTGAATTAGTTTTGAACTGATTTATCATGAATAACTTCGTCATAACCTCTTTGGATTCTCTTAAAAGGAAGGAGAGGTATGAATTGGTGAAATAAAAACACACTTACATTTAAAAATTCCAAAGACGAAAGCTGTGCTATAAAAAAATGAAGCAATATTTGTTAAAATAGTTTTATAATTATTTAATTTAAATTACATATTTGAACCAAGTTCATAACATATTCCATACAAATATTGCACAATTTTGCAGTTATCTCATTTCTTAAACATTTATATGGAATTAAGCTAACGTCTGCAATGTTGACAAATGAGTTTAGCAAAATTGATTTAAATTAGATGACTCCCGCATTCTGTTTCGTTCAATGCTCACCTTATATCAGGTTTACGCGTTGATTAATGTTTGTTTCAGGAATAATGTCTTTTTCATCTTGAAGCATGTGTAAAATAATTGTCCCACACACATGCAGTTGAGAGTAAACTATATACTGTAACAGCATATTATTATTATGTAGGTTGGCGGTTCTTGACCGAACACTCGTTTTGAACACCATTGTTAACACCAAGGACATTTGCATCCTCTTTTCTGCACATAACTTCAACATAAAAGCATCATAAAACATACGCATTTAAAAATAAAATGTAATTTTCATGTTACTAATAAAACAGTAATAATGTTGATTAGGTTTATGTCATTTACATAAAGTGGTTTACTATCATTTGCGTTTGTATATTGCTTTTTAATCAAAAATAATATAGTGTTTAGTTTTAAATTTTTTTAACATGCTTCTCATGATAGATAAAATCACAAAAGTTAATAATTAATCTTTATGCTGGTATTATTTATAAATTTACTGTTATTGTTTCTGTAATAGTATTAAGAATTACAAAAATCTAAAAATATATTCAATCGATTTTTCTCAAAATTAGTCCAAAAAGCTAATGTTTCATGTACTTAGATTACTTACATTCCTATTCCATAGCCACGCATTGATACTTCTTGTTATTGTACGGCATTAAAATTTTCCACAAATTTTCGCAATGTTTGTAGGTTTTCAAACTTTGCAATTATTGTCTAAATTTCGCGTTTCCAATCAGTAGAATTGAATATATGAATAAAGATAATTTCATATAAAAAGTACAATGTAAGGTCATACAGACATTTAACATTTTCAGATGTCTCTTTCAATTATCGAAAAATTGTAACGATTTTCAGATAAATATCAAAACACAGAAGTATCTGTATTAGTTAGATTACAGAAGAGCGTTACAATGTTACAGTATTTGGAAAAACAATTTAAAAATGTGACAATTAGTATCGTTTCATTGTGCACTTTTGATGTGAGATAATTTGTATAACTAGAGATATATAAACTTGTTATCATTAAAGTGTTGAGTGGTAAAAATAATTATGTATGTTTACAAACATTACAGATTAAGACGGAACAACTCCCATCTTGACTGAAATAATTAAAACAGTTTTTATGTTTGTTAAATATTTATTTTCATACAAAATTATGAGTCTTTCACTTAAGGAAATGACTGAACTATCAATTTATGACATCGAACTAGACGTTTAAATTTAAATTTCATACTACGATTATACATATTTCAATTTTTAATGTGTTTGTACTAAATTTTATATTTTTAGAAATTAATGGTTTGCCTGCTACAGTTCCGTGTCTGTAAGAAACGAAGGCATAATGAGGACTTATGTGTATTATTTTATTTTCAGTAATATAAAATGTAAGGTTACAGAAGCATAAGTGCCAGAATAAAGAAATAAATCAAATTTCAAATTTCCCTGGACGTTATGGTAGAAATATTTTTACCTATTAACAAATACCCGTAGTTTTCCGTATTTCATTTTTGGTGCCTCGATTGAAGAGCACAAATGGATTATCATCATGTTAAAGGTGAAGATTTGTAAGTAAATAGAGCAATATATGGCGGTTCAAGCCGGGGACATGACTGTAGGTGAAGACCAAATACCAATGTACGAGGCGTGTTTTTTAAGTAAGGTCCGTTTTGTTGTAGACACTAATAGTTCGCGCGCAAACCGCAACGAGCGCGTGCGTCGTGTACCGGCATGCCTCGGGAACAACTGTGCTCAGTTTCAGCTCTGTAGCTAACCTTTACGGTTCTGTGCTATGCTTTCAAAATATTTAAGACTATCAACTCGCCCGCCGCGTGTGAGGTTCGCTCAGTGATACGGTTTTTGTCAGTAAGGAACCTGCCTGCTGCAGAAATAATTCATCGACAGATTTGCGAAGTGTACGGTGATACTGCTATGAGTGACAGCAAAGTGCGTAAGTGGGTACGACAATTCAACGATGGCCGTGACAACGTCCATGATGAGAACC
>JAHWXV010068720.1:0-10262 GCA_024586415.1 Phrixothrix hirtus | reverse complement strand
CACCAAGAACACCCGAACGACAGGATGTTCTCTTATAATAAGTTTACTTACAGTACGAACTCGGCCTCTGGTACAGTAGACCTAAGTAAACCTAAAGAAAGTCAATTAGGAAAAAAAAGGAAGTTCGATGAAATTATAACAATATGATTTAACAAATAATTAGCTATTTATTCAGATATCCAGAATGTTATTAGTCAGGCATAATAACACTAATTTAGCGACAAGATAATAATAACAAAAAAATAACATAGTAAATAGCGGTAAAGAATTTATGTACTGGTTAGGGACGCATTGACATTAAAATAGGATAAGTAAAATGCTTTTTATAGATCAAAGCTAACATAGAATTATTCGCCGGTACCTGGTATATAGCGAGCACCTTACAATACTAACTCAACTCTAAATAGTTTATCGTCAGCATATAAATTGATTAGACTAGAACTATCTATTAAATGACATTAAATTGACATTAAATATCTATATACAGGGCGTACTAAATGTACTTGATAAAATTAATGGAAAATAAATTGAAGATAAAGGTGAGACCGTGACAACCTTTTCTTGCCAGGTCTTCTTTTATGTCTTCGTCGGATATAGACTCAGGCAACACCCTAATTACTACCCGAAGCGGCTTGTCTTGGGGTAGTAAATATCATCATTTAAAATTTTTACAATTTGCCGGAAATCTTCTGCCGACTCCGGCTGGATACGGATACCCAAGGCGATGTTGACGGCTGCATTGGGTTTAATGTTGTTGTCGTGGAGTGTTCTAGCGACGTTTGCCCATTCCTTCCTGTTTCTGAACACTATGAGGGGATTCGTGACGTCTTTCTCGTAGTGCTGGATGCGTCTTGGGTTCCTGGTTCTACCTCCTTCCCAGGTTCCGTCTCACTGAGGGCCTCGTACCTATTTTTCGTCGTCACTTTTATGGAAGGGCCGGCGTCGCTCCTTCCCGAAGTGGATTTGCGCTTCCTTGACTGTACTGTCTGGAAGCCATCGGTGGTATCTTCGGAGGAATATTCCATCTCGAGTTCTAAAAGCTTCATGGCTGTTTGCGCCGTCGCACTATGTTTGGCGTATTCCTCCAGAAGCCTTTCGGCTTCGTTCTCTGCGGCCTATGGGTATTGTTTAGCCATTTTAATAACGTGATCAGGCAGATCACACAGGATTGCGTCGGAAGGCCTGCTTGGCTTGGATGGACGGATGTCGTCCACCCACTCTAAGAAGCTGATCAAAGCGTCTCTGGTGGCGTCGTCCATCATGGCGCTGACTGAGGACATATTTAACAAAATATTTTATTAAAATATTCTGTTGACGCACTATTACGCACTACTAAATGGCTAGATATTGCAACCGACCCACCGCAGCAAGCGGGAGGGGCCTAAGTTACAGTATCAAAAAGAATACAAGAGCTATTGACGGACACGTGTGCACTCGCCAACAGTTCAGAGCACCTTCTTCTCAGAATGAAACCGCTGATTGCAATCGTCCATTAATATATTCATCCAATTATTACAGTAGAGCTTCGAAAAAGTAGGAAAACCTCAAAAGGACCGCAACAAAATCGATCTTCTCTCTACTTAGTTACTTTTTAATTAAAAATGTAGAATAAATAAGTAGAGGAACACTTTCAAATAGCAGACCGGCTGCTCGGTTAAATACTCCGATAGCTTTTGCTCAATAATTATTTATCTATTTCTCTAGTATAATTTGTTTATAACTAAATTTTCTTTGTAAATTTATGATGAGTCAATAAATCACAGAAAGGTGTGATATTATTACGGTATCTGTTCACCTTAGACGTATGTAGGAGCAAAGGTATGTAAGTAAACGCTTTGCTGTTTTCAGTCTACCTTAGATAAATTAATTAAAGTTATACCTCGGGTATGATTGAGGAGTTGTATCTTTTTTAAACTCTTGGTGGAAAACTTCTAGTTTATGTATCAAAAATCGACTACACAGATCAAATATAATTTGAAATGGCTAAACGATTTCATTCTTTAAATTATAATGTGAAAATTTTGATATCCTTGCGAAATAAGGCATATAATAGATTTAAAACCGCTAAGAAACCAGCCCACGGGAATTATTACAAAATGCTAAGGAATTGTGGTATATCTGCCGTTGCAAGGGAAAAAGACTTTCTTTAATTTCAGGCTTTGTGAAGTAGCAGCTAAGAAATATTGGCCACGACCCGAAACTTGAGTAGTCTTTCAAAAAAACCGAATGCCTTTTACTAGCCCACCTCATTGACTCCAATAAAGTAAATAATTATATTATTGATTCGCTTAATAAATTTTTTTGGACTTTCGGGACTAAAAAGTCAACTTTAGTTGCTTGCTTCCATGATTAAAGCGACACTTTTAATCTCTCACTTTAATTCCTGAGGGAATTAAAGTACTTTAAATCCCATACAAACAAAGTAAATCAATTCGAGTTGCATATTGCTATAAGAGTTACTATAGTACTTCGCAAATAAAATTTAAATAGCATTTTCCATGAAGCATATGTTGATAAATCGAATGAACTGTCGATGCCAAAATCATGCAATTTTACATTCTTTGACCACTCAAAAGTGCAAAAAAACGTACATACTCAGGATTCGCTGTGGCTCGGAATTAAAAGGGGCATTTTAGTCCCTTGGTATATAATATACTATTAAAAGCACCGGACTGTATATTAATTAATTATCACAAAAGTCTTCCTACACCGTACTTAGCCAATGTGGGAGTAGATAATATTAGTATCAACATGATAACATTATGCCTTCCATTCATAATTCCTTATATTACCCACATAATCAATTCATGTCTTTCTACAAATTATTTTCCGTTACTCTGAAGAGATGCCAAAGTGATCCCATTACCAAAGAATAAAAGTTCAACCTACGACCAGTTAGTATTCTTTCTATATTATCCAAGACTTTAGAGAAAGTGATGAATTATCAAATTAGATCGTATTTGAACAGTTAAATGATTAAACCTAATCTGTAATCTGGTCTTTGGTCTGGCCATGGTTGTGCGTCGGGGATGTTTAAAATTACAGATAATACTACTGAAGCCGTAGTTCAAAACAAAGTTTTAGGTTTAATACCGTTGGACTACAGTAAGGCTTTTGACATGATCAACCATGAAATGCAATTAGCGAAGTTACATTTTAGGGTCATTTCGTGTCAAATCAACACACCTTAGATAAAGTTTTAACTACATCCTTTTAGATTTTGATGAAATTTAGCACACAGATAGCCTCCATATGGACTAAGAAAAGCACCAAATTTCATTAAATTCAATCAGCTCGTTTTGGAAATATAGCTATATAAAGTTTACAAAAGTCACCCAAAATCGCACCAACATCAACCTTTGATATAGTGATTGATCCTCTCCTAATTAAGCAAGAGAGTCGGAAAAGATGTCATTTTGTAGCCATTTTCCTATGAGATACAACACACTATGGTTGTACGGAAATTTTTTTTCAAATTTCAAAATAACATTTAAATTTCAAATTTAAAAAAAGCGCGTCTTCAAAATTTTACAAAAAAATTTAGGAAATAGGTTATATTATTTTTAAATGATACACAAAGTTTGAAATTGGGAGGTCTATGAACTCTAGAGATGGCTTCTGCAAGATCTCCAAAGTACAATGGTCGCGAACTGATATCCACTGCCGAAATGTAATTTTTTCACTTAGGTTTTCCTGAAATGGTATTTCTAGGATTTTTCTAATATCTGGATCTGATGCACAATATGTATAAGCATTCATAATGAAATCTATTAAAGGTGGGTTACATAACATTTTTGCCTTGCGGTGTTTGTAGGTTTTTAATTCAGCGTTAGTAATGACTCCCAATTTAGCATTTTCAATTATTATCCTGAAATTTTGGTGTGTTGTACATATACACATTGCATGGGTACCACTTGATCCTAATCAAAGCTCAGCAAATTTCGAAAGACATGTGATTATTTAGAAATTTCTCTTTGAGTAATGTGTAATGGCTCAAAGGGTATCCTTTGGTCTGCAGGTTCAATAACACTAATTTATATTTTAGCAACCGGGGTAGCTTGTCGTAATGGGTACATTCAGAACGGTATATCAGGTGTTACTGGTGACCCTAAGGTTGTCTAGGAGTTAGCCAGATTCGGTTGTGCTAAAGGATGGAGGTTATGTATTAAAAA
Organism: Phrixothrix hirtus; assembly: GCA_024586415.1. Lineage (NCBI taxonomy): Eukaryota > Metazoa > Arthropoda > Insecta > Coleoptera > Phengodidae > Phrixothrix > Phrixothrix hirtus. The sequence continues at coordinate 6,090 of JAHWXV010068720.1, read as the reverse complement.
GATGCGACCAGCGAGTGTGGTCTCAACTTCTTATATGAAATGAACTTTTTACATTAATTTATTTACGTTGGATTTATATAGGTCTCTCTGGCGGTAATAATAATACGAATAAAACCTTCAAAACATAATTTATTCGCACTAATCAAAATAATAATTTAAAAGAACGTTCTTCGGTAAGTTGTGCATATTTAAAAGCGTTAATGAATGTATCCAATGAAAGAAAGAAATTCTCTCTATCGACGGTGTGTAATATAGGTCTAACAGACGCTCAGCGTCGCATTTAATAATAACAGGGTACGGTCGATGTCAGTAGATCGTGGCTGCTCTCTTGTTATTCTAGTTCAGTGTTCCTCGAGGTGCGCAAGGGGTTACGTCGCATGCAAGTGTGTCCCTTTGCGTAAGGAATCTGGCGGCTCAAGTAAAGATATCTTACTCCACTCGTGACCGATGCCACATGGCGGAAGAAGGTATCTCGGCGACGGGCGTCAAACAGGCTTTCGCTACCTAGCAACGCAATTATGTTTGACGACCTCGGTAATAACGGTTACAACAGCGTCTTTGTTTCCTCTACAAATTCAACACAAAACTCAGGCGCTCCATACAAGGGAGAACTACCCTTACGGATAACTGAACTATCTTCGCAGCCTAAAATTGCGACGACAGTTTTAATATTAGAATTTTAATAATTCTACGGAAAGTGGTCTACTTACTTTGTAATTAGCAAAGCACTTTTAACTTTAAGAAAATACAGCTTAACTTTACAGGTAAAGCTTAATACATATACTAATGCAGTATATTCTCATTCAATTAATGATCTCCCGATGCAAGTCCGTTCAAAGAACTGCTCGGTATGAGTTCAGACAGAGAACTCCTTTCGTATTGGAAATGTGCTTTTATGCAGAATTGTTAAATGTCGCTTTCTTTTCTTAGAACGCCATTGATAATTTTATATTCAGTCTTATACTATTTGATAGCGCACAGCGGCATGCGCTTCGTTTATCAATTTATTTATAATGCAATATTGCGCAATTGAAATTAATGCCTTCTTATTAATTAAAAGTGCTTTTTAGATTGTTTCTATATGTATCTTACATCTCAGAAGTAATCCATATTTAATTTGAAGATTTATCAATGGTTTAAAACTGGATTATTATTGCGAAATATGTCGTTATTCTTATATTCTAATTTTTTACAATCTTCCTTTATTCAGGTCGGTTAACAATAATTAAAATTGAATAAACTTATGGTAATTCACTCGCGTTTGCATTCTTAAAGTCTTTATCAATGTCTTATATATACAAGCTGTCGTAATTTTAATATAAACACAAAAGCACGCGCGATTTGTTGCAAATTGATTTTTCGCGTGTCACTATCACTTAACGGATTTCCCTGGGAAATGTTACAAATACATTTGGCTCTTTCAAGTTACATAAAATGAGTCACTTAAATACTTTTGTTTTGTTTTCACTTGCATCAGTAATGGTAATGCAACCTTTAATTCCTGGCAAGACGCCTGCTGACCACATCATTTTCATAAAACAAATTGACTGTTTTAACTACTTCTTTTAATAAATTTTTACCTGGTTTTGGGTTTGGGTTTTCCAAAATTCCATTTAGATCAAGTAGCTTGTAGATCTTGTAGCTGGGGACGTTAAACTCGCGCGTGATCTTTCTTATTCCCAGGTTTCTGAGAAGCACGTCAAAATCACTAACTGTTTGGTCTTACTTCTTGAATTTAAAAAATTTGTTTTAAGATTTTGAGAATTGATTCATTTAAATCTTCAGGATCATTTTCCTAGGAGTCTTCCGCTGATACAAAAAGTTATCTTTTCTTTGCTGACTATTTTTTCACTTTCCGAGTAGCATAATTTTTTCATTTAATTTTTTTCCTGTCAATAGGGGACTCATCTAGCTCTTGCAGTGACGTATTTAATGTCTCAGTCACCTCCAATTGTGCTTGAAAAGTTGAATATTTGTCATAATCAAACATGCTTTTTGATCTTGATGAGTAGAGGACGACGCATTTTCGTTTTTTAATGCTGCTATTTATTTCTTACAATAATCATAAATGTTGGCATTTTCTGGCATTTCAGGGTACAAATTGCACATCCAATCTATAATATTTTGAAAAGTTGCTCATAACAAATAAATTCACACTTGTTATAAACTCAAGTGCACTAAATAGTCAAATTCACGCCTACGATATTATCATTTAAATACACGACTTGTTTAACATCCAAACAGCATAGACTTCACCTGTAGAATGAACAGTGCAAGAACTAAAGTGGCAGAATCAATGGCTTTTATGCCTACTTCAACTTGTCAAAAGCTTGCATAGACAAACAGAGTACAGGTAAAGATTAACGGCCGTCACCGGTAACATGGTTATAAAATGAATAGAAGTGGCCCGATTAAAAATTTTGGCATAATCGCCACTGGCTGCGACTAATAAATTTTCAAGCATGGCATCAAAGAAATATTATTGATTTTCCGGAAAAAAATGGTATTATTCGGAAGAAATAATGTAAAATAAATATTTATAAGCGTGCAACTGAAAGATTCATAGTTTTTTGACCCAACCTTGAATTTCAAAGTTCAAGTTCTGTTGTTGCTTTACAGCGGCATCGAACAGGAGAAGCTACTTTGTTTACAAAAACAGTATCAAAGACTCAAATCACAAATTGCGATCATTCGTTGTGAAATACAGCAAAAATTCTATACGGATAATGATAAAAAACAAGGAAACAAAAAATATCTAAACATACTTGTATTATGAATATTCACAACGCCGCTACTACTTTCGGTAGGGACATTTAAAAAGTACGACGCCGAAGATTCATGTCGGAAATCCGGCCAAAGACTTATGATATTTTGATTCCTTGCTTATGAATACTTACATTAGGTCTAGTTATTTCCTAAAAATTCATAAAATTTTGGTACTGTAGCAACATGCTATACCAGCACAATCCCAAACCCTAACTTTGAAGTTCTAGTTCGGGTTACAAAAATATTTTTTTAATTCTTCATTTATTTTACATTTACTTCTTTCGATTCAGCGCCGACTTTCCCAAAAATTTTGGGCAATTTCTTTGATATAACCCTTCTCTCGTTTAATGCTACTGTAGAATATCTATAACAAACTCGAACTTTGAGGCTGAAAGAACTTTGAATATTTAGGTTCCGCGCTTATAAATATTTATTTTAGATCTAATTCTTTCGAATTATACCAATTTTTTTCCGAAAATTTACTATATTTCTTTACTGTTATGTTTTGGGAAATTTTACCGATCATTAAAGTCAGATAAATTTTACTTCAATTGACAAACTTTTACTAGGCTATCTTGCTTTCCATTGCTAAGTTACTTGTATAGCCGGAATTTTGATGCATACAACCTTTGATTTAAATTTTTTTAACCATGATTCCATTATCCTTCCAATTTCAAAATAATATAACCAATTTCCTAAATTTTTCGGAAAATTTTGGAGACGCGTTTTTTTTTAAATTTAGAATTTAAATTTTATTTTGAAATGTGAAAAATTTTGCCCGTACTACCCATAGTGCGTTGTATGTCATAGGGAAGGGCATACAAATTCCTATAAAATGACACCTCTCTTGCTTAATTAGGTGAAGATCAATCTCTATATCAAAAGTTAAACGTTAGTGCGATTTTTGGAAACTTTACAAAGCCACTTTTCCAAAAAGAGTTGATATATTTTAATGAAATTGTATCAAATTTCGTCAAAATCTGAAATGGCGAGGTTAAATAGGTGTGTTGATTTGACACGGAATGACCCTCCTATAACTTTAATCAGTCATCTATATCTATAATTAATTCTTATTTATTTACTAGCTATCAAAGAGTTTATGGTAATGATTAAATATCTGCATCCCGCTTTCTTTCTTGTGGTGTTCCACAAGGGTTAATTTTAGGACCGTTGTTATACACCTCTGATTTTAGCAAAAATATACAACCTTGCGAATCCCATTTCTATTCGAATGATACGTAGATGTACTATTCCTTTTACAAAGAAGATTTTGCGATTGCTAATACAATTATCCTCTTGCTTTATTATGGCTGATAGGTATACTTTAACTGTTAATGCTAGCAAGTGTTTTATATTACGTTTTGGTAATAATAAACATAAAATTTTGGTACTTTACGAGCTGGTTGTTAAAATTGGGGATAATATATTAACATGCAAAGACGTTAGTCGAGATATTGGAATAGTTCTTGAAATATATTTGAGATTTAGAGAGCATAAACGACTTTATCATTACAGGCACTTTCTGACTTAACACAAGGATAATTTTATTAGAATCATTCGTTTTACTCCATTGCTACTTCTATGATTCTATATGCTGTCCATTTATCGACAAAAGAGACGAAAAAAGAACCCAACTTGTCCATTTTCAGTATTAGAGAATTTGAAAGAATTTCGTTAAAGCTCCCGGATATGCGTTAGTTAAGCATGTGTAATAGAAGAGTACTACATCTTGTGGATCAGAATAACAAGCTAATGAAAAATTAATCAATTAATTAATTTACAACTGGTTATACAATTCACAATTTAAATTAAATATCACTACAGCGGCCCTAAAGTGTACATTTGAATATTTAAATTATAAGTTTGGATAATTAACATAATCAAATGACAGCAATTAAGCGTTCACCATATCAGGTGATAGAGGATTAAATTTTGATTTAATTTACAGTATTGTAAAGAATATGAAACAAAACAAGGATTAACTTAATCCAATTGGAACTACCGAGATATAACTTTTACTGTCGCTGGCAATTTCTTACAATTCAGCATAACGTTTATTTGAACATATTTTAAGATTTCTTTTCAAATATTATTAAAAATCAAAATATGTGCTCTCTGGAGCATATGCCATATGAGAAAACTTTATGGCAGTGAAGAATCTGCAAATATTCTTACCGCAAAATAAGCGTCGAGAACCTATTGTTCAAGTCAGGAACAAATTGATGCTAGAATCTGTGCCAGGTCCAGAGACAGTTACTGTCGCTAGAAGTAAAGTAACGTAAACATGATTAACGGTAATAAAGATAAATTTGTAACCAAAGAATCTCCCACTTCATTTGTGACCTAACGGTCTTCAGTTCCATATTTTAGTATAAAATAGTGTTGTTTTCCTTGTGGCAAGCAAGCAAAGATATATGAAGGAAAGAAAAGAATTAGAATAATCGGATTTAAAGAGTTACTTGAAAAAACTCTTTGAGAACCAAAAAGATTCGTAAGTAATTCGAAAGTTGACTTACATTATATCAGCGGTGTAGACGCATACAGATCTTGGACTAATAAGAAAGATTTCTATTTATTACGTGAGTTAAGTATCTTTAGTGCAATAAATTAGAGAACGATGCTAAGCAGATAGAAAGAAAGACAAAGGTAAAGAAAATGAATATAGTACGAAGATATCACAGAAATAAATTCAAATTCAACCGATGTTATTTTGAAGCAGGATACACATGTACTAGTGAGCGAAACAATTATTCAAGGTAATCCAACAGGGAACAAAAAAGAAAGTCGTTGAAGCTGCTGAGAAATTAATGAAAACTGCTATTAAGAAGATTTCAACTGTCAAAAGCAATTGCTGTCAACAGTTCTTTTCTTCTTTTTGTATTCCGTACATTGATAGTATTATTTTAATCCACGAAATGTTACGCTATTGAATTTTTATTCAAACTATTTCTTTTCATGAAACATATTTGTGTTTGATCCATTATCATCTATGTAGTCATTATTTTTGTTCAAATATTTAAAGTTATTTAATGTAACTACAATATCAAGGTTTATTTGAACTATATTCAAATAATTACTTTTATTATCGTAATATTTTTGAAACAGATATTAAATTTAGCTATATTAGTTGCTGTAGTAGAAAAACAACGCTCTATAGTTGCATTTGCAAGGTGTAGGACGATGACGACGTAAGGCTTGAATTTAAGTCTGTCAGCTCTTGCTGGTTTTTTTGTGTAAATTATCTAAATTAAGTAACATCAATATGCTTTACGAATTATATTATCTACTTATAGTATTTTAATTACGAATTCGATTCAAATTAGA
>JAHWXV010068706.1:0-14985 GCA_024586415.1 Phrixothrix hirtus | reverse complement strand
TTGTTGTTTAAAAGAACTTTACCTACCTATATAAAGTCCATTCTTCATGGCTATGAAATTGACGGATTGATAAGTTTCAATAAAATGCGCTTTATCTCTTTGAACACAAGCTTCCGAAACGATTAGACGTTCACCTTCTGTGATTAATTCATTCTGTTCTATTATATATGATTTAGTAATTAGGAATTCTACCTTTAGTATTAATACACTTTATAGTCGATTTGTGTGAGGCAATATATTATTAGAATCGCCACACAGTTACAGTAGATAGATTCTGATTAACAAAGACGTCATAAAGATCGTTGTGTCTTATCAATTTATATAGATACTTAATGCGCCCGAATAGTCGCGACCTAATACTCGTTGTTTAGCTTCTCTAGAGAACCCGAGCACGCGCGGTATTATTGGCTTAAAGCCGAAAGTTGCATCGTTGCCGTTTATCAGTATCTAGACACGAGGTACATACATTTAGTTTTGGAGCGCTACAATGTTCCGCTACTTAATACTATGATTTTGCCGTTTGTAAACGAATAATATTACAATTGTGTATTTGCATTTACTAATTTAGACTCTCATATTTTTCATACTATTTAGTAGACTTATTTGAAATAAACAGAGTTTAGGAGCATTAGGCTTTATTAATTAATATCAGAAGCCTTTCTATATGTTTGCGTTGTTTATTTGACTGTTTAGGTTGCTGTGAAGTCAAGGAGGTTGTGACAATTTCGACCCCCTTAGGAGCTTGTCAGTAAGTAATATTTTAGTTATCCTGAAAATTCATCTGGCGTCCATTTACTGCTACTTTTGGGCATTCTTCTAACCTGCATTAGACATTCTGTCCACGCCCAAACTCTCGGTAACCACTGAGCCCGAGCAATTGCTGACGCTACGTTGATTATTATTTTATTTAATATTAATTTACCTTCATATAAAATGTCTATATATTTGCGTTGTTTATTTGACTGGTTAGGTTGCTGTGAAGTCAATGAGGTTGTGACAATTTCGACCCCCTTAGGAACTTGTCAGTAAGTAATATTTTAGTTATCCTGAAAAATCGTCTGGCGCCAATTTTTGCTACCTTTTAGCATTCCGGAAACCTGTATCAGACATTCTGTCGACGCCCAAACTTCCGGCAACCACTGAGCCTGAGCAATTGCTGACGCTACGTTGATTACTATTTTATTTAATATTAATTTACCGTCATAATTTGTGGATAATTCAATAAATTGCTCCTGTAGTATGGAGCCATTAACTGTTGAAAATACGTAAACAAATCTTCATCTCGATTTTGCAATTTTAAAATCTTTGCGAATTGGAAGCATTCTCCTCTCCCCAAGCTTTGTTTGCAGAGAAAAAGTTTCTCGACAAACGCAAACACTACACTTTTAGTTTTGATTAAATTTAACTGATCACCTTGTAGCTTCAAATTTGTTTCGTTAAATTTAGAAAATAGGTCATTCATATGAGCTATGTTATTTTTTAAATTAATTGAATTGAGCGCCAAATAATGGTCTTTACTTTCTAGGAATTTCAATACAATTCAAAAGTGAATAAAATCGATCCAAACATGTGCTATATAGTAAAGGATTATAATCTTCATCATTTTCCAAACAAAGTTTAGTAAATCTCTCATTTAAGGCATTCTCTTTCATTTTACTAACTGCTCTAATTACATAATCTAGTGAGGCATGCATGCGTTCACTAAGATTTTTGGTGACTAAATTTCGCTATAAATGACATAATGTACAGGTAATATATTCGGTATAATGTGTTTTAAGTATGCCAGAAAGCCTCGATGTTATCCTACTACTGCCGGAACACCATCAGTAGCAACGGAGAGGATATTACCCAAGGGTGTTGCATTTTCATCTAAAAATTTTTGAATTCATTAGATATTGTTTCATCTTTGGTATCCGCTTCCAAATATTTGGCAATTGACAATTCTTGACAAATTCTTTCTTCTTTAACAAATCTCACATAAGCTAAATGTAATACTTCGTTCCCTGGCAAAGTTGATTCATCAAGCTGTTTAGAGAATTCTGATGTTTTTAAATACTCACATAAAGAATTTTCTACACACTGAGCCATTTCCTCAATCCTTCTTTGTACTGTATTATTGATCAGCGGAATTCTTCTTATAATATCGAAAACTGTTTTATGCAGCACGATGTGTATTACCTTACTTGATATTATAATCGGGTGCGGCATGTACTCCAAAGTTGAATTTAATACTATAATTATTAATATTACGAAAACTGTATTTTTCTGAAAAAGATTTTGTCACCTGTCCCCAATTATTATTATTTACATGATCATAATCTAAATTTATGTATATAAATGTTAGATACATGTAACTAATTAAAAAGATAAGAATTGGTTACACGGCATTTATATAAGAAACTAATTTATAGAATAAGTAAAATTGATTAATAAACATTAAATATAAAAACCTTTTTAATAATAAATGAATTAATAAATTATTATAAGATTTCAATTTAAAAATATGTAATTAAAAATCATAATTTTAAGGTTGAAAATATCTAATTAATAGTTAATACCATTAGGGCCATATGTATTTAAGTATTTAAGAATAAAATGAATTGTTAGTGTTAAAAAGAGAACTGTAATATTTAACAAAAATTGTAAACAAATCATATATGAAACCATAACCCCAGATATAGATGGCATACACAAACACATTCTACATTTAATTAAATTATCATAAACCTTATCTAGAAATTTACAGTTAAGAGATATCAAAATTAGTATAAATACTATAATTGTAAGCAGAAAAATTCAGAACAATTTTAGTTCTCAAAAGCCTTGCCTTTATAATATTCCTTCCGATCTATAAACATTTTGTCATCCCTCATTAAAAAGTACTGTCAGAAAGCAGGTCTACGAACGTTTTTCTGGGCCGATATCCCTGCAGAATCTTCTACACCTAGGGTGATCCCCCATATTACAATAGGGCTTTGCCCCTCGATCCGAGTTTTACTATAAGCAATGGGATATGAAGGTTTTTCAATCGCCATTAGTTATAACCAGAACAATTGGCAGAGATGATGTGTGTTTGCAATTGATCGTTTATCATTTTAAACACGTATACATAATTTTACCCTTGGAAGTAGTATGAAAAGGTCTTTGAACGTTTTAAAATTCCTCTTTCTACGCTACGGCATAGAATTAACTACATACATCATAAATACTAATTCACATTACATAGTTCGAGTCCCCATATATCCTGATTGTCAACCAAATAAATTGCATGACACATATGATTGAAATATACACAATAACACGCTGGGTTTGCATATCAAAGTTTTATACATAGTTGTAAATATATGTATAAAAATCCATGTTTGTTTATTTGAGTCAAACAATTAATCTAGAATTTGCCTGGTTGTACAGGCAGCAGTAAAATATATGGAATTAGTAGTATTCACAGTTACACTCGAAAGTCGCTATACAACACCATTGAATATTTGCCTTCTTGTTAACAACGAGCACGTTCGAATTCATCCACAAATCTGCGACTGAGAATAAGCTAGCTGAAAGTCAATTGGACTAAAAATTAGTTTAGCGCAAACATATCTTATGACGACCTTAAGTCATAAAGATTAGAACTTGAGTTATTCAACATAAAGCCATGAGTTATTCAACATAAAGCTATTAATTATTAATCGAAAGGTCGTCGCAATTTGTAATAAAATGTTGCTCAACGCGTCTCAAAGTATCCACAGTATATGCTAAAGCTTTACCTGTTATTGTAAGGGGGACTAAAATGTGGATACATCTTCCTGTTTTACTTACAATACAAGCTGAACAGAAACGAGCTGAATCTAAAAATGTGCAGTCGTGTTGTAATATTGTTGTAATAATAGAGTAATTAACACAGGTTATATATTATTTATTCAATAAGTTCCTCGAAAGGTGACATAATTCGCAAGCTATAGTCCGCAAATATGCAACAAATTAATTGCTGCAATAAATAAACGGCGAATTAAAACAGTATCCTTATGCCGGTTATTTCTGAGACACCCTGTGTCGCCTTCTTTTGTTTCTATTACTCTGTATAATAGATGGAATTTAATTAATATACGTTTGGGTAAATTAGAATTTATCAACCTTTTTGAATGCACCTCGTATGCTTTGTAACCTATAACCTTGAACATCATCATCATTTACAAAGCTTAATTTAAAATAAATTCTTGGTATTTAGTTTACAATAAGAAATTTTATTTATAATTCAGTCATTTCCAAAAGCATTTTATATAATTTTAATATCATAAGTAAAATCTTAGTTTTTGCTTTAAAATAATAAAACCATATGTTAATTATTTATTTCAGTTTTGTTGAGAATAATTTTAAATAAGAATTAGTATTTTAAAATGGTCAGCTAAATTGTTTCTATAAAATTTACGGACATGATTTAGTCCGGTAATTCTTAGAACTATGTATGATATTAGAGTTGCTAGGTGAATTTCGCTGAAGAGTAATTTTTCTACCGCGTTATTCAGTCCATATACAAATGGATATTTTAAAATGCAATTTTGTGATTGGATAGTTTTCCGTAAGTAAACAGTTTTCCGTTTCCATTTTTTGTTCTGTTGCCGTCCCTTGGAGGCTCAAAAGAGATTTATGCTGGAACTATAGTTGAGTTCGGTCATGTTTTAAATTTGATTAAGAATTTTAGAAGAAAAGTTCCTTTAATTATGTAAAATCTTCAAATCAATTGTACATTGTATCTTTATTGTAGTTTTCGATGATTGTGTAAAGAATTTATTGATTCATCCTCTTATTGGGAAATTGTTTATGGAAGCACATTTTTGTATATTGTCTACCGTTAATTGAATGGAAATTCGTCTACGGAAATTATAAATGAAGTAAACAAGTTGTAAAGGCAAGCTTTTCTAATTATTAAAAACTTCATACAACCAGGCACGTAAGTGAATTTTTGTTACTTTATCTAAAGTAACCCCGGAAGAAAACTTCAATAGATCGTTGCATTAATTTTTTTAAGACCTGTAATTGCAAAAGAGAATCATTAACATTTAGGTAGTGTTTTACGGAATTCTGAATAAGTTCATTTGTTTTGTGACGTCACACATTTAGCATTATAGAGCATTTGATTATATGGAATTTTATGAATAATTGAATTTTTATGTAAAATTAGCACATATACAGGGTGACTCGTTTGTATCAGGCTAAATTGTTTCGAATAGCTGATGCCCACGTGTCATCGACAGGATTTTCAATTAGATTATTCCAACTTTTTAGAGTAACCATATATTTTTTTAGCGCAGGCCGTCACCATAACCTATAATTAATAATTACATTGTTCAATATTAGCGTTAGTAACTATTTGATTTATACCATTTACGACGTAACAAATTAATTTAAGATTTTGTAACATTTCTTTCTATTCATTATAGTTATAGTTTATTTATTTCATATTTTTTTTTATTACTAGAATAGTTTATGAATTCATTTTCAGGTATTTAAGGCGAATCAGTTTTGAAAGTAGTGATTTTTAGAAGCTAGTAAGTCGAAGTTATGTAAGTACATAGCCTGATGTTATTGAGTGATTCAGAGACCATTTCATCTTGGTAATATTCCCTGTTGAAGCTTTTAATTGCTGTCTCGCTGTTTCTAGCTTTTTGGTCAAGATATCTGTATTTCCAATTAACGCTAGTGGCGCCCTTTTTAATATTTACAAAAATGTTATGCAGTATAACTCTTCCCGAGCAGCTGCCACGCAAAACATCATAAGTTAATTGGGAATCCACGCGTCTTGCAAGCTAGTCGACATAAATCTGCTTGGCAAGTTGTTATAAGTCCGTATGACTGTCTTCGGAGCTTGAAATCCTATTTGACCCGTGGCAATTTGTAGGCTAGATATTTTCAAATTATGAATACCCGAAAAATTCTTGAAAATTTGTTATAAAATGTGCCTTTCTTCATGTATTTTGTTGCAAAGCGCCTTGTTATTAAGAAAAGTCCACGACGTAAAACAGATATAGACGAAAGATGTCCTAAGAAATTAAATAAGTGAGGAGCAAGCAAGCAAACAGGATACCTACATTTTCAGATTAATGGGCTAACGACGATTTTAGTCTCACTTTTGTGAGTTATTCTTTTATTTATTATTCAAAATTGAATTGCTAGTGTTCATGTGAAGCTATAGTTGGGTACAAACTATATAGTTGTGTTGGGACAGAGATACTCTACACAATTATTTCTCAATTATCTCAGAACTACTGTACGCAAACATTTTTTATTCTCTTAATTTAATACGAATTAATTTTAAACAACCATGTAATTTGATTATTATATACAGTTTTAATAATCAGATTAAAACCATTACTAGTATCATAAGCATTTGACAAGTAGGTAATGAAAAGTGTTTGTTTCAAGTCTGCTTTATCTTATAAATAGCCTAGTATTAAAAATATTGTATAAAAAGAAACAATCGAGAATGTTTAAAATCAAACCATAACTTTTTAACAAAAACGAATTTTAAAAATTGTTATTTAGAAAGGTTGTTGTAATTTAAAATAGTTTTTCAATGAAAACCGTATTTCAATGCGAAAATTTTCTTCACGACACCTCGACACCCAGCGTCGTATTGATTTGGATTTTATTTATACCGTAAATTTTCGCCAAAGTTAGTGGCAGTGTAATGCATGTTAGAGCTAGTAATTCCTTTTAGCCCTTTACGAGAAGAATGCATTTCCTCAGTGAAGAAAATTTCTCTGTACACATTTATAATACAAGTTATACAGTTGGAGTTTGACGTCTTGTCAGAATGGCTTATAAACTTAGACTCTCCGTGGCTTTTTCCTACATAGATTAAACAACTCTTGTTAATATAGAATTCCATTAATTACTGTTCTGCTTACCAATACTCTCCTCATTCCCACATTTGGGGTACTTGACAATAACAAATATTAAATATCTAATAACCTATTTATCTTAATTTTAATTTTCCTTAAAATCTATTTCCTAATATTACTACAATAGTAATTATTTTAAATTAATTTCTTCTGAGGATGGCCTTTGTGTCGAAACGTTAAAGGGAAAAGTATACCACAATTCTACAAACAGTACTTTTTTTAAATGAAAACATTAAAAGTATGTAATATCCCAAATTGTTTTATTGTGACATACACCTTTCTCTAAGCATATATATATAATAGCAAAAGGGACCTACGTCCATATTAAATCAGTTTTATTCTACTGCAAGGAAAATAATGTCAAATTTGCACTGCGTTCTTTAAATTCACGTATTTATGGCAGGTTCATGATGTGGGTTACTTTAGACCAGTGGAAACGGCTGGAGAGATGTCGCAAAACTTCAAGGAAGTTTATTTAAATATGAGTTTCTCTGTATGTTTAAGACTATTATAATGGAAGTAGGCATTTACGATTTTGAATAATGTTCAGGAGGCGATGAATTAACAGCAACGTATTTGGACTATGGCTCAAATTTCTTATCTTAAAATAACAAAGTTATATAATAAATCTACCCAATATCGTATTCTTCATTGTATTTGGATATACACATATTTATATTTAAAACTATAATTTTGGGTATGCGTTTGATTTTGTTTAGCTAGATTTAGTACGGTTGCCGATTTTTGAACTCATAACGTCAAGTTATAATAATGTATTTGTTGATATGTGCAGGTTAACTATTCTAAGGGGGGGCCATATTATAATTTGTAGTCAGAATGGATATTACACTTAAAATTTCTTCCATTTAATCAACTATGGTATGGAAAACACAATATTTAACATGCCGGTAATTATTGGCATCGCAACGGTTTTCTATATATAGCCACGTCCAAACCTACTCAGTGCTACAATAACCCATTCTCGTAATTAACATTACTGCAAAACATAGTAGGATTTGTTAGCTTTAATTGTAACCTATAAATCCATTGAACATATAAATAGAATGTCATTTAATCAGAAAGGTTTTCTACGAATTAGTGCTAATAAATTTGGTATTCCCACTTGTTGATGAAATTATCGAGTAATATGTTGTTGGTTACCAATTAGGCAGTGTTGAGCAATTTGTTAAAATTACTTTATTACGTAATTGACTTTACGTAATATTTAGGTTTTAGTAAAGGTAACAAAGCTATTCAAGATCATATTATTTAAATAAGCCTTAGAGGGATACCCTTTTCCTCCGGACAATATATTTACTGCACCAAGTCGTTTTACCTGGAGGTAAATTTTTATACTTAATTGTTTAGGTATTTATTTTAAAATTTCTAAGTGATGCAAAATTTATTTGCGACCAATGTTTATACCATTACGTATCAATCATATGAGTTCTATGCATATATTTAAATAAAAAAACAATAAAATAGATATATGCAATCAGAACCTTACATCTAAACTGATAATAAAAGTTTTACAGAAAATAGTTATACAAATACTACGACGTTTCTCAAACACTTCCCTTAGCAGAATTTCTGAAAAGATGTTACCGAGTAGGTCGATGACTTTAATTTACTAGGAGAGCTAAATTATGTGAAATAAACAAATTGAAACTTTAAATGGTAATCTTTGAAAATTCGTCTTTCATGTTTTATTGTAAAACTGCTATTTGGCAAATTTTTTAAACTTTACTTGCGTATTAAATTTTTGATTTGATATTATCTTAGTGTATTGATAATATATCTGCTTTCTGGTTAATTTCTCTTTTTCCAGTTAGACTTTATGAATTTGTGTCCACTTCACGAATTATTTACGAGACACGCTCAAATTGGTAGGTATCTTCAATTGTAAGGATCTGCAAAGCTAAATCCTTACGTTGTAGAATCTTGCTTGAATTTCTTTATAAATGCGCGTCCAAACAACTTAATTTAAAACTTTTCCGGTTTTTCTAAAGTTTAAAATTTATAATTTACTTTGGCGTTACTCTTCCGTAAACGTTCTATTTGCTGGGGATACTAATCAGCGGTAACTTATTTCACTTACATGAGTATGCTTTAGCTAGTGCTGTATTTGTCAGAATTTACATGTTAGCGTTAAAGCGTCTTTCTGGAAGCTGTCACGATTGATTAATTGATCATCGTGTCCGTCAATATAAGGTGAATCTTCTTGCATTTTCCTGGTTTTTATCAATTTCGTGGCATTCCCCGCTGCTTAGTTGACCAATCAAACGTTTCCAATTCAAAATATTAGTTTGCATGTTTGGTGGTATGAAACCGCTAAAGATCCGGGGTAACTTAGATAATTGATACCGTAATTTCAGAGGTGGCCGTTTGATTTTTTACACTTTGATGCAATCTTGTCTTACAAAATATTCATTTGTACAAATCATTTTATATCCCTTCGATTTTTAATTTATTTGTACACTATGGATTTTTGTATCCAAACCTGCTGTTTTGTAACATTACGCCTTTTAAACTTTGTTACACTTTATTTTAAAGTCTGAGAAACTTGGTTTTAAACTTAAAAGTACTGGTAGGTTAATTTTAGAAATTTAAGATAGCTGTTAACTTATTTCAATTTTCTAATGTAAAAACAGAGTAGTTTTTAATTGTTAACCACGAAGGTCTACCAATTTCCAATATTTAAACACGTTGTATTTTTATCTTGAAATTTAAATTGTTCAGTATAGCTTAAATGTAAATAAATGTTTAGTATTTAACCATTTTCCTTTAATCATTTAATCATTTTTGTTAAATGTAAGGTTTCAATTAACTTCCTACCTTACGCAATTCCGTAATTTTTGTAATTTTGTTACATAATTACATTAATTATTACATATGAACTTACTATTCGACTCTAATGGCATTCAAGACAGTTCTAATATTTTTTACTTTTTCTGGTAAAGCGATATATTGCAATAATTTACGAAAACAATATCTACGAAGATTTTTTGTAGCATGTTTATTTAATTCGTAATAATGCTTCTTACTTCTTGTTTACAGAAGTTTTATCTGGTACGTTGTAAATTTTTATTTCTGAGAGAATTCTTCAAATTAGTTTTTCAGTTTGAATAAACAAAATTTAAATAGTTTATTGTCAATTTAGTGACCACCTTTCCAACATAAACTGTTGTTCCCTTACACCCAAGCACTTTTTTAGTTTATTGAATTAAAAAATTTGCTAAATACTATTTAGGCCTGGTTTTTCAGTTATAGCTTCAACTTTAAATTGCTCAAGCGACACATGGTTACTGTCAAAACCATTATTGCTACAATTTTGTCTATGGAAATAAATCGGACATTAAGCAAGCTAACGCTTAAGTTATCGCTGCAATACTGGATATTTATATTTATAAATTACTGTAATACATTTGCAAATACTTCCAATTACAAAATTCTCGTATATGACGTATCAAGGATCTATAATTCACTGAAATATATTGCTATCTTTCTCCCATTGTTAAATCTTTTATTTAAATCGCATTTGTTTAACATTAACATTTATTTATAGATATACGAGGTAATTTCCTCAAGTTGATGACGAGAAAATTATTTAAAGGGTCGATGACAAAGAATATTAGCTCTTGTGTATCCGTAAGGGAAAGTACAGCATCTAGTTTTTAATTAATCATTCTTCCTTTTCGCTGAACTTATGACTCGGATATGCAATTTGACTAAGGTACGGTTATGATGGAGCTGGACTTTCAGCATACTTGTCTAATCCGGTAGAATCTATCGAACCAAACAACAACACACGAAAAAATAGAAACAATCACGAAGAATTGACGGTACGGTCCTGATAGGATTTTCCTGTCCTAAAAGAGATAGACCATTAGCTGGCACAATTATAGGAACTACAATGTAAAATTCGTTGCAGATTTTTAAGAAGCAAGTCTTTTAAATCAAAATACTTCGCATTTACTGATGTTAAATATGAAGGCAGTTTCTAAGAAAGAAATTATTATTTCGTTGATTGATAAGACACGGGAAGAAGTAAATTTATTCCTATAACGACTACAGGCATAAATCACAAGGAGTACGTTAATTAAAATACTTTTACACAGTTATAAATTTTTTTCTAATTCTACGTTTGTATTCTACCATATTTTGGTGAATACCTGTTTTATATATTATTTTGTATTATAAACAGAAACAAAATAATACATGTTAATGAGATTTTAATAAATAAAATGTTAACTAGAATGTTTTTATGAACCTGAAAAGTTTTATTTATTTGGGAACACGTGATATGTAATGCAGACTTGAAAATGACGGGCAATCGTATATAATCCAAGCTGTGGAGTAAATTACTTTAGTTTTTTGCAAAAATAATTAAGAACCACAAATATTAATAAACTTGTTGAAATAAATCGTTAAATAAAATTTTTATTTACGCTACTCGCTGAGAATGAAATGATCTGCAAATTATAAGTAAATTGTTTCTGCCAAATTGATATTACAAAATTAATAGGTTATTAGTATCCATTTTTATGATACAAACATAAATGTGTGATAATATCCGCCTTCCCCTTGAATGCGAACGTTAACTATACTGGGTGTCCCAGATCGTCCACTCCAGCTAATAACTCCGTTATAACTAGAGCAAAAACTTTGATTTTTGGGGATTACACATTAGTCGCAAGGTAGTTTACACCTATAAATAAAAGTCTGTCTTTTGACGTATCACTTCGGTGCTATCGATCTCAAATTTGAAAAATCACCTAGAACACCCTGTATATCGTCATGTCAGTAAAAACCCTGTTTTATTTACAATTCATTGATCTAAAATCTGAAAATTTTGAATGAAAAAATTTAGAAAACCAACTTTAGAAAAGGAAATTGTCTATTGTACAAAAAACATAGTTGTCTTGGATTGTTTGTTTATTAAATTTGACTGTCAATAGAAATTATCCGACCGACTTATTTATTTGCCATTAAGCCGCAAAATGCCAATGTTATTTACGTGTAACGAATAGGTTGACATGTTGTTAATTTATGGGGAATGCCATAAAAATGGGAGAGACTCTCAAATTCTGTATAGGGAACCATTTCCGAATCGTACTGCTCCAGCCCACACAACGTTTGCCAAAGTCGAACAAAAATTGAGAAGCGGTCTTTTTCCCAATGGAAAACAGCAAAGAGTTCGTCAAGGAAATGTGTGGAGTAAAGATAACTCAGTAGATATTTTGGCATACATGGGGATCAATCCCCATACTTCCATCCGTCAGGTTTCAGCAGCAATGAATGTCAGACATGAATAGAAAGAGTATTAAAGGAGCATCTGTATCACACATTCAAGATCCACCTTGTACAAGGTTTTACGTCTGAAGATCCTCAGATACAATTTACAGCAGAAATTCTAGTAAAAACTTAAATGTCAAAACATAGATTTTTGTTTACAGATGACTAATGCATATCCTCCAATAGTCAAAATTTTTGTTCTTGTCATAACGAAGTTACTATTTGGAGAGAATGTTTTGGGGCATCCAGTATATACTGGCAGAGCCATCTATTGGTTTTGAATAGGAGAATGCTAATACATATGAAAGAATGAAGTTTACTCCTATAAATAGCTTGAATTTTGAAAAATTCGGCATAAGTGAAAAGTCACAAACTGTCATAAGGGCATCAATTAAATGAATAATTTAAAGGCTTCTCACAAAAAATTTCGTATAACCCAAATAAATAAGTAAAAATAACGTGTGTACCAGAAGCCTTGGGATCAACACTAATCATAAATTTGACAAGGTGGATCTTTTCTTATTTCACACACGTATTAAAATTAAATCATCGAAACGTATAACCAACAAATGTAATTCTTATTAATTGTTACTGATTATTACAAATTACTACCAAAATTGTATTTCTGGTTTATTAAACTTGAAAATGTTCAAACAAGAACAAAAGATACCTTTTATAGTAGTAATTTGTAATAATTAGTGAAAACTAATAAACATTATGATAATAATTTATGACAACTAATAAAAATTACATTTTTTAGCTATTTGTGTTTTATTATAATTTTAATATACGTGTTAAGCAAGAAAACACACATTTATTTATACTCCTATGACAGTTGGTGGCTTTTCACTTGTACCGAATTACACAAAATTCGCGCCGTTCGCTTTGTGTGATATGGCAAGCGAAATACAGATGATAACAGCCTATATGGTTTGAACATTTCCAGAATATAATTCAACTCTAAGACCCAGATTCCATTTAGCTCATAATATTCCGCCTTCCTCGTAAAGAATAAAGTTACAACTTAAGAATTCTTGAAAATGGTCTTTCTTTTGGTGCACTGTTGGACTTTAAATATAAATTCTTTAGAGCAAAGCGTCCAAAAAGATTGAATAATAGTTAATGTAGAGATAGTTTATTCCCCTGGATTAGTAGTGCTTTCGGATGGGTACCAGAATTGCTCATGTTCCGATAAATCAATACGCAGGTCCAAAGGTAACATGTCATTTATTCAAAATGATATCAGCAAAAGAGGTTTCTATCTATGTATGCTTTAAATCCATACTAGACCGCTATTAAATATATTAATGGTAAAGAGGCCTTTATAGTGGTGGTTGTTTCCAACATGTCTATATTAAGCTACGCCGTACGTTCCTAAGAATGCATCATACACTTCGCGTGTTAGTAAGAAACAGATTTATTCTAGTGTCAGAGAACAATCATGAAATTGTGACTAAATGTGAAGTGGTGCAAGAATTTTGGTACTTTTGTTAGATTGCAGAAAAACACGAAAAGTGGATTAATAATATTAAAATGTATTTATAATTATGAGAAACTTTATTACAATTATTTCATATACCAACTAGAAAACCATTTCGCAAAACATGTAAATATAAAATTACAGAAACTTACTAAATGCGGCTGCCTAATATTATTTTGTTGTATTTTTTTTATAATATACAAAAATATAGGTTATATTAAAAAAGGTTAATTGACGTGCATCCTTGCTCTAAATCGAGAATGGTGAATAAAGGAAATAGATTGGTTGCTTCTCGAAGCCTTTAAATCTTAATAAATTGTAGTTGTAAAGTTGTTCAATTGGTCTTTATTTGAAAATAGTACATGTTTCGAGGTCTTGTTGATCCCATCATCAGATATAAATAAGGTTTAATTTTTAATAGTCAAGAATTAATTAAAATCTAGGGGAGAATAAATTAATTTTAGGATTAAAAATTGTATAAATTAGGTTACCAGTATATGTAACAGAATTGTGACATTTTGAGATGATAATTAGATAATTCGATTTGTTGAAAATAGAATAACTTTTATAATTGAACTGTTCAATAACTTTTATTAATGAATGAAGTAATTCAATATATATATATAACAATTAATACGATAAAAGTATTTTAATAAAATTTGAAAATAGATAAACATCAAGAATTTATGTTAAAAAAAGGTGCGTGTTGAAAATTAGAGGGAATATGAACTGCTGTGATATGTTTTGTTTGGGAGTGTGTTGGATTGTACAATACTCAGGGGTTTTGAATGGTTGAAAATGATGAGAGCTGTAATGAAGAGATGTATATGTCGTTAGATGGCGGTATTGTTTTTTAGAATATTTATATTGCAGGTACCAAAATCAAAATTATGGTCGTTGTATGTGAGGTGTCTAGCCAACGGAGATATGCAACTATTGGACTTTTTGGATTTAAATTTAGCTATGTTCTCTTTGATCCTGGTGGAGAAATGTCTTTTGGTTTTACCGATGTAAGAGGTGTCAATATTGTTAATTTTACATGTATTGCATTTTAATTCGTATATTCCGCAGCTTGCTAGTTTTGGTGTCACAAGACGAAATCGCAATAACGCATGTGGCACAAACACCAGTGTTTTAGCAACAGCTGGCAAAGCTACAGTGGAGCGAGGCGTGGTTCTCGTGTACTGAGAAGCTAAACACTGTTGGGAAAATAAGTCTAAATCGGTAAAATATGGGCGCCACTGTTTTCAAGATCACTGCAGACAGGTAATGTTCGAAGAACACCCTGTATATGTCCAGATATAATTGACCTTA
>JAHWXV010068702.1:0-12951 GCA_024586415.1 Phrixothrix hirtus | reverse complement strand
CATATAAGCCCATGTGTTAGAGAGAGATACCGTTGCACTGCGGGTTGCATAACAGAGGTGTGGAGGTGTGGTGCCAGGACCGGCCATCCCCCTCTACTCATTTCTGTTTTCAAAATAAATAATAATTTTTTTTTTAATATACACCTAAAATATGAATACTGAGTCTATTTCATTTTTCGACTTAATTCAGGCGATTTATTGACACATACAGTACCTTTGCAATTAGATTTACTTTATCAAAATTGGACAGCTGTGGTAATGATCATGAATAAAGATGTACGTGACTACCTATTTCCGTTGTGTTGTTTCAAAAAATAGCACTTTCAATAAACTTCAAATATTTCATGTTGGAAACAAATTTTGTTGGATCTAATGTAGGAAGATGAGCTATGCGTTCGATGCACTTGGGATTACACCAGCCCACATTTGAACTTGGAAACTTGATCGAACATCAAAATAAGTAGGCGTTGGACTTCTGTTGTTTGTATGTTTAATATAGGTATGTTCCAGAATAAACAATTTTGTAAAAAGTGTAAATACGCTATGGAAATCTATTTCTAGTGGTTCCCTTTGAAATGATATGAGGGTTGCGGCAAACTGTAATTAACTGGTTTCAGAACAAGTGACTTTAAAGGATATGATTAATTATCATATATTAATTAGTTTAATTTAGTAATCAAACAACTTCTTGTATTGAGTGGAACAATAACTTTAACTGTACAAATATTGTATAACGAATGTTTAGGGCGTTGTCATTGACATTTTATGCGATTCGCCTGTTTGTTAAAAGAATGCTATTTTATGCTGTAGCTCGCATGCACCGTGAACCGAGATCCTTATTTTATAGGCGAATAAGTGTATTATACCTTATTGATTGCAAGGGGTGGACAACCTTCTCGACATGCAATTCACATCTACATGTTGTAGGTGCACATATATTAAAATCATTCTGACAATTGAAAAGAAAAGGAAACTCGTAGAAAAGCGGATAAATTCAAAATTAAAAATCCGGTGTGAGACAACACACGACTTTCTCTTGTGTATAATAGGTTAACAAATTATATCCATAAATAATTAAAATACTAAATGCGTTTATTTTGGGATCAATAATTGCAACAATCACCCATCCAAGTTACTGGAAACGCAAAATTCTGCCTAACTCCAGACATTTTCGCGGATAACTCGCTTCAATGATATTTTTTAGAGAAAATCAATTATACACGTAAAAGGGCATCGAAGATATTACAACCCTAGCAAGTGTTTAAGAATGTTGCAGCCGTTTTCGGGAAATCGCAAGAATAAAGTGGCACTTCTGGTAATTAAATTTTAACTAAATTCTTGCCTCGCATGTCAGGTAGATAAAAAAGTTTAGTTTTTAGGATATACCGCTCAAAATTATTACATCAAGTACCTCCGGTTACTCGATTTTCAGAAAGTTAGTGGAGAAACTACTTAGTTCAAATAAAATGGAATTAAATAGCTAGTAAATATAAGTTTTAAAAAAATTGTTTGAGCCTATTTCAAGAAAATCGCGAAAAACTAAATATTCGGGAATGCTTAAAAATGATAGAAATAAAGTGGTACTTATTGATGCAGAATTTTAACCAAATTCTTGATTTTTCATCTAAGGTTAATTATGACTTCAAGTATAAGTTTTGATTTATCTAGGGCTATTTAGTTTCATAGTCATTTTACTCAGAATGAACGGAAAACATTCTTATGGTTACTCGATTTACTGAAGATTTTTTGAGAAACCGCTTAAACTATATGCAAGGCCATTAAATAGTTAAGAAACGGTAAATTTTAATCGCTAGAGATGATTTCGAGAAAATTACGAAAAACGAAGAATGACATGAGCACTTACGGTTATCGGATTTTAGTCAAATTATTGTAGTTGCCTAAGCGAGTAGATACAAACTTGAATATAAAATGTTGTTTATTTATGACTTTTAGTTTTCGCGATATCCTGTTCACACAAACAAGCGCGGATACGCACACGAACACCCATACGCACATGCACACGCGTAATCACACGTATGTCTACACTGACACACACGCATACACACACACGTACACACACACACGCGCACGCTCGCTCGCACGCACCTACACACATACGCGCAGACAGGCGAATTTCCAATACATGATTTTTCGTACTCACGAGACCGGAAAAGGTGTATTTCCATTAAAATTTCGAAATTTAAAATTTTGGAACAAAAGAATACTTTCCCTTTTACCTATATTTCATATAGGGTAAAAGAAAGTGGTAATAGGTAATTATAACGATTTGAGAGCGCCCTAGATTAGTTTACATATATGGTATTGTTGGAAGAAGCACTGTATGCGGTATTTCCAAATCCACGTGTAAATCTCAAATATTAAGATTATATGTTTTAACATAAGGTGTGACGTTTCAGTTCTTCGTGAAAAGTGCACAGAGTATAAAGAATTTACATTGTGCTCGGTCATAACTCAGTTGTGCGGGGGTAGTTCTTAACGAGGCTTTTAGGGACTCTGGAGGTTCTCACTTTGTCTGCTCCGGCGGTAGTTATATTTGTAAAATAGCTAGTTTACGGCAGACGTCGCTTCTGCAATTTACTTCGCTCGAATTTTGATCATGAAATGAACTTTAATTAATGATCGTTTCGGTTTTAGGCGGTATTAAAAAATATGTAACAGTAACAATTGATTTACAGAAATGAAATGGTAATTGGAACATAAATCGAAATTAAAATCACGCTAGTTTCGTAATGAAAAACAAAATAAAAATAAATTTCTGACAGCAGACAAAATAAATTATTTACAATCATTTGCGTATGTATACGAAGTCAGTATTTGTATGAGCTTATACGACTACGATGATTTGAAATTCCTGCGGTGTTTGCGCAAGCGGAGGGCGCAATGTTCCTAGACTTGGTCAAATTCTGCTCCCCTGATATGTTTTGAATGCAAGGATCACCAGTGTGTTTTGAGGTCTGAGCACAAGCGCGTCGCTCTTAGCGGCCGCCTGGGGCGTAAATTATGCAGAGATCGGCCGGATGCGAGGCTTTAGCGGGTACTCGTGACCTGTGTTACTACCCAGCACGGCGCTAAGCGCCTCTACGGAGTGCATCGTTTGCAGACCGATACCTAGCAGCTCATCTGCAAGTGATGGGATGTCTCAAACATCGCATGATTTCGGTACAGCGTCGTCGTGCGTCCACTATCGATACAACTCAACGCACAGCGACGATGATGGAAGCTTGGCGTCGTCCACAAATAGTTATAGAGCAGCCTATTTGTAATCGACCCCAAAGGCGGTTTTGTTATTAATTCGGCGGTGGTAACACCAGAAACACTCAGTTACGAGGATCCTCAAGGTTATATTATTCTATACTCGATCTATGTTTGTTACAGGGCAACAAAGAAATAGAACCGCGTTCTAGAATCTCTGTATTCAGGTCTCTAGCATACGGCGTCTTTTGACAATTTGTTAACGTGAACGCCAATCAGGATTCTAACAGGCTTGATGAGTCCAAGGGACGTCGCGTCAGCGTTGCTGTGAAAATTAATAACAAAATAACTTGACTTTAGAAAAACAGTTTTTACGATCTTTGCACTAGGCAATATCCCGTACATAGTGTCATACGGAGACAGATCTGCAGCTCGTTAAAGCGTCTTATTTATACTTAAATTTGTACTCGCGTTCTTTATTCAGCGAATATCAATTCTGACGGTTTTCTCTGTCTGCTATCTTATCAATACCGATAACAATTACATGCGCTTTAACCAATTCGTTTGCATAACATGACGCAATATTTAACAATCACTTTTCATTAGTTTTTACTGATTAATTAGTATTTAAATCATTTGATATTATTGTTTATGTGATTTATCATTAATTATCAAAACAATATTGACTGATTTCGAACGGTAACTGATAATATCTGCGCAGGTTGTGAAATCTTTAATAATTAACTTATAGTATTTTTAAACCAGCTTTTAATTAAGCAATTTATCTATTTATAATTTAAACTAAAATTGTACACTCGCGCACGATATTCGACACTTTCTTAAAGTTTGTTCTGTATTTAATTCAGCCTTAATAATTACACTTCCGGAATCACTAATATAGCGAAAATGCGTAGAATTCTCGGGATTCTATTAAATCGTGTTTCGCGATATTATCACGTTTCGCGGGAAACGTTACAAAGGTTGTGCAAAATGTGAAAACGTATCAAGAAAGGTTTGGCACAAGTTACGTTGGCATCGTAGAGTTTTTATAAATGGCACCGTATATATTTTTCTAAGAAATCTTGAAAACATATTAATTCTATTTGTACAATGCTATGTTTTTTGTTTTCCAATTGACGGCAATTTTTAGATCTATTGTGCTTTCCGATGAGTTCAATAGCACTAATTATTGAGAAATAAAATAAATAAAGCCCATGTATGTATAGAGAAATCTAAAACTAAAGCATGTTTTATTCTCAATAATGAA
Organism: Phrixothrix hirtus; assembly: GCA_024586415.1. Classification (NCBI taxonomy): domain Eukaryota; kingdom Metazoa; phylum Arthropoda; class Insecta; order Coleoptera; family Phengodidae; genus Phrixothrix; species Phrixothrix hirtus. The sequence goes on along the minus strand of JAHWXV010068702.1, from coordinate 8,471 downwards.
GCAGCCTCTCTGATAAATTTATACTTGTCATAAATTTTCCAATATTGATACAATTTTTGCCGGCATCTTGTTTAGTAGAATTATTTGTTTTAAATTGACTGTAGTAACAAACCATTGTGTGACAAACTACTCAATGAAGTCACCTAAATGCATTATTAGGGAGTTGTTGCCCATCAACCATAAAAGGAATGTAATGTTAGAATCTTTCCCACAATAGTAAATACAGCACACAGTCGATACTGCCAGATAACAAAGAATTTAATTCATACAGCACTAATGGAATTAAAACGATGTTTGGCGAAGCTCTACGTTTTACTTGTCTCCGCTCGGGATGTCTAACTACGCATTGTATCATGCTCACTCTATGAAATGTTATAGTCTATGCGTGAGTCGTCAAATTGTAATCACTTCATAATTACAATCTATAATCTTAGTACCTGTAATGTTATTTCCCTGCTAACATCTTTTTGGCGTTTGCATTAAATCGCAAAGAAATATAGGTTATTTACATTAGCTTGAAGATATGGGATGTACAGTGTGGTACATGTCTGGACGAAGGTGCGTGGTTTAATTGTTTAGTTTGTAGCAAATGGCGGAGAAGTTTTTGCATGTTAATGAAAAAATGTATTGTACGTTTGTGGATTTAGAGAAAGCGTATGACGGTGTGAATAGATGCAAGTTATGGGCAACCTTGACAGAGTATGGTGTAAAAGGAGAACTACTGAACGCAATAAAAGCAACGTATGAGTGAAGCGGAGCATGCGAGAGAGTGAGCGGCACGGTTAGTGAGTACTTTGCAATTGAGGAAGGTGTGAGACAAAGATGTGGATGTCTCGTTGGTTCTTTAATATATTTATGGATAAATGTGTGAAAAATGAATGTGAGGAGTTGAGTGGTATAAATATAGGCAGTAAAGATATAAAACTGTTGATCAATGCATATGATGCAGTAGTAGTAACTAAAAGTATGCGCCAAATGGAACGAACGTTGAATAAATTTGTAGAAGTGATGAAAGAATGGATTTTAAAATCAATAGTGGCAAAACAAAAACAATGGTTTTCAATAGGAAAGGTGTTGGGTAGCTAGATAATTGAGCAAGTGGACACGTTTGTTTACGGTGGCAGAATGTTTGCGAATGATGGGCGAGTAGATAGTGAAATTGAAAATAGTGTGAATGCAGGCAGGAGAATAATTGGCAGCGTGCGGTCAGTAATCAAGGTCGAACAGTTAAGTATGGAAGCAAAGAAGGCCGTGTACAACAGTGTATTTGTTCCAACAGTTTTATATGGCAGTGAGGATTTGGTATTTCAGAAAAAACACATGAGTAAAACAAATGCCGTAAGTATGAGTTGCCTAAGAGCTGCATGTAGCAAAACGAGACGTGAAAGAGTAAGGAATGAATGGGTCATGGGTACGTGCCAGGTGGAAGAGACACTGCCTGAACGATACGAAAGAAGTGCGCTAAGATGGTTCGAGCATGTGGAGGGAATAAGGAATGAACGATTAACAAGGAGAATATATAAAGCAGGTATGAATAGGAAACTAGGGGTAGACCGAGAAAGAGATGGCTAAATATAATTAAAGAAATTGTAGAACGAAAGGGAATAAAAAGCATAAAGAATAGGAGAGCTTGCCAAAAGCGTTATATGAATTTAATGGAAGCAAAGGAAGTGTGTAAGGACAGAAAGAAATTGAGAAAAAAGTGAATGGGTGATAGTACGTAGAGATGGTGGGATTGGTGGGTAATAGTCGGGTGGTGTGGATACTGTATACAGCTGACAGTTGTGATGAAGGGTGGTGGTAGCGATACAGGTGTATGGGTGCATACAGTGGTTGAGAAGGTGGAGGCTCGATACTGTGTTTTGCCTACCCCGCTAAGGGAAGGCGTGATTGGTAGAAGTGAAGCAGTAATCAGAGCATTGGGAAAACTCTACTTGGAGTGGGTAGGATCTCATCAAAGGAACGGGCTCAATTACATTTAAATTCAATTAATCAACGCTTTTGGAAGTAACTAGACTATCGACTTCTTTGTATTTTATAGCGAAAACGGATTATACATGAAAACCAGGATCAAGGAACAGATAGATCTTTCATAAGTAAGAAAGTAAGAGAATACGTGCGATTGTTTAAGCTAGATGGGTTAGGTAATATTCAATAAAAAGTGCCTGGTGGTTACATATCAACTTAAAATAACGGACATAAAGAGTTATCTCTCAAGCTAAAATACAAACTTTTAAAACATTCAGAAATAAAGTATTTTTAAGTATTTAAACAAGCAAAATTGTTATATTTACGTTGTTTTATTTAATTTTATTTTCTATTTTATGAACGGTAAAATATTGTTTCCTTTTAAAACATATTTAATAATAATTCAGTACTTTAATGATTTTTTAGTACATGACGGTAAGAAGTTACGTCTGCTTTCCAATATGTAAATTTAAAGTAGTAGTAAAAGAACAACAGCGCGATATTGACAACTTTCTGTAGGTTAATTAGGTTTAAGCCCATTCCATACAATACGTAAATTCGACCGCCATTTGATATTTGTACCCATTTGCGGAATAGTCTAGTAGGTGTCATCCATCAGATGCCTCGTCTTCAAATTAAATGTTAAAATTTGTACTATATCAAGTTTTCCGTGCGAAGACAGCCGGTATGTAACAAATTAGTGCATATTCGAAACAATTTCAATTTACATTTCCAATTTTTGCGGTTTTGAATTTTTCATGCAATACATCCTTTATTGTAATTTAAATTAGCACTGACAAATCGATTAAATAATTATGGCATAAAGGAAATTTCTAAAAGTGAAGTACATGGCATCGGCAGAATATTCCCGTGTGGGATTGAATTGGCAATTTATATTTAACCTATTGATGTAGAAATAATATAAGTTGCGACAAACGTTTCAGTATATTTACGTATAAAATTAATAACGAGATAACTACATATACTATATAAGACATACAAATATTTTAACTTCCTAGTTCGTGCAGTGTACCTGAATGCCACCTTACTCCTACGTTACATGAAAAGACGTATAATAAATCCTATAATAACAAAGCAATAGGTCGAGAGTGCTGCATCTTTTAACCTACATGCCCAACCGTAAGCTTTCATAGTGGATAACGGGATAAGTAGTTATTAGTGAATTAGGAAATTCTGATTACACATTTTGAGAGGATTTGTTAATTTGTCCATCTGTTCCCGCATATCTCAGACCTAAATTTAAGTCGGTTTTGAGGCTTCTCGTTGTAGAGGACTTATCCCGTAGATTTCGCTTAAACGAATGCCTATAAAACGTGGCCTTTCCATTTACCATCCTGTTGATTAACGGTTACGTCTTTTATCTCGTCGAACGTAAAATATGTGTTGCTTGAACACTAATAATGTATAATTTGTTGTGTATGTATCGTATTGGGATATTGTGTGCATCAGTAGAACGTTAGTACATATTTTGTTATAAATGTGTTAGATATCCTGAAATGCTGTCTTACTCTTTCTCATAAGTCTCTGTTCTTTATTATATTATTTGGCTACACTAAACCTTTAGTCAAGTAATTGTCCAACAAAAATAATATGTTACCATAGCTAATATATAATTTGTTTAACAAATTGGTGGCCTATAATTATTATTATTTGCAGTTTTATTTTTAGTGTGCTAATATAACGTTAATTTATGTTTATTGAATTTGTTTAGTTGTCCTGCTCTTAGTATTTTAGAAATAATAATTGTAGCAAACAGGCACCATAGTTGTTGATACTATAGTATATAACATTGTAATTGAAGTGTCACCATCAATTGACTTAAATACAAAAATCAAACATAAGCATCACCGCGAGTGGCCGAGACGTTTTTATCATACATACGTTGTTGGTGAAGATTTTTATTATACTACAATTTTGCTGTTTCCCGACTTAGTTCCAGGAGGATATTGATAATCATTACCTATTACTGAGCGTATCCACGACTTATTCTCGCCATAGGCCGACGCTATTAGTAAACGCCTGCAGATTACCCGAATCGATAATTTAATTGTTGTAAAGACGAACATACCATTATCGTTTGCTGTTCACTTTATTGCCTGCAAAATATAGATAAATCAGAGTATGAATGCCAAACGTTCTCCGAAGATACGTATTGTCTGATGCCAATGTAACAGATGCTGCATATATGCTAACCTGGCTAATATGTATTGGTCGTCAATAGAATTGACGATACATTCCGTACTGTATCGCAATTTAAATAGCGTCCGATTTTTATATGAGACAATTATTAAGTTAATGATTTACAGGTTCATTGGTGTTATTTTCATAAAATAATCATATTTAACCATTTCCTAACCTAATTGTATATACAAATATATACACGACAGAAAATTATATGTAGTTTTACTCAACAAGGCTTTCTCAGTTCAAGCCGATATGCATCTCAAATTATAAAATACATATGGTTAGAATATTTACTCATTTTTGATACTGGCGCGCGAATGCTAACCATAGTTTCTCACTAAGTTGGTATCAAATAATTTATTCCAAACTGTGAACAATATTTTTTCACTTGTTAGATACCACGAAATTTATGTGAATTCTTAGTGAATCCGACACTTTGCTTTCTACCATACTATTGAACATTAAATAGAAATAAGTACTGAGTATTAATTTAATATGCATTTAATATGCAATTCAGTATGATATTTTGGCGTAACGTCATATGCAGTATTTTCTTTTTACTAACAAGTAGTCATTCGGGGAAGAGATCGTATTCATTACTCTGTTTTATTATTGATGTTGTCGCAAGGTCTTCTTATCCATTAAACGCTTAGAGAACCCTTAGGTTAAACAGGCCACTAGACCCGCCAAGAATCATTATTGCACATGGTAGTAATTGCATTTTGGTACAAAACTGTATTGTCTCATAATACTTGCGGTTAATTTCGGACAGTCGTGATTTCCCGACTAACGTCTTTTATTAGAGCGAACTGCGGTAAATCTCTTTTTGGTAAAATCTCGTATGTGAACTCAGGGTTTGATGGAATCCATACAGTGATAGTGTGTTAACACTACTTTTAGATTCTTGTTTACACATGTCACCCGAATAGTTTCTATACATACAGTAAATTACAATGATTACATTTAAATACCTTTCTTATGTGACCTACGTCAACTTTAACCTTGTTGTACGTAAACAAATACGCTGTTTAAGATTCCGTAATAAAACATGGAGGTTGCTACTTAAAAAGAATATCCTTGTCAACATTTTTTGAAAAATGGCCGAAAGTCTTAAAAAAATATATACAAAAAATGTCAAATTATTTTAATCGTTTGACATGTCCGAGCGATTTTCCAAAATAAAATTTAGACAGTTTTTATCGAATTTATACGTTATTTTACGAAAGCACCGTATAATAAGTGGCCCTGCATATCTTTTTCTGTCGATACCTTCATCCTAGATTCACTAAGATCTAAATTATAGTAGGAACTTTAATAGTAATTAAAAACCTTGAAATGTCCAACTTTAAGGGTTATATAATTTAATATGATTTGTGATTGGTTGATTAATTCCAGGTTAATATGTTACATTTGTCAACAATATGGATTGGTTATGTTGTGATTTTTTGAAAAGGAAACTTGACGTTCAAGATATACTACATCCAAAAAAGTATGTTTTTAACAATATGTAAAAAAGAGCCCAAACATTTAAACATGGGGTTAAACGCTAACAAAATAAAAAATAATCAAGAATTGGTAGAGAAAAAGGCATACACATAAAGCAAAAACGTTACTGCATAACTGATAAAAAAGTGCCTAAACTAAAACTTCAAACAAAACCAACGTCTCGAAGGAAACATCTCTTATGAAGAAAATAGTTGAACCACAGTAACAATTCAATTGGTAATAAAGCAAATATATGAAGCGAGGCAAAGGAATAAAAAATTTTGACAAATAAAACCTTTATTGATTAACGAAAACCAAATACTATTTAAATCAACAGAATTAATTGAATTGCAGTTTTCATTATTGAACTATATATAAACTGTTTCCCCAAGTTCTATTTTGAGACTGTTAGATTCTGGAGATAATTTTAATATCCTTCCAAAAAATATTATGACCAGTTTCAAACCAATGTTAAACAATTCTATATTTTTCAAATTGACTGTTATTAATATCTTTTTGTGCTCGTTAACCCTTATTTACAATGATCTTTCAGTTTACCAATATAAAATTCACAGCAATTTGTAAATACTACATTTATTAATTTCATTTTCATTAAATGGCTTAGTAATACATCTCTTGTTTATACTTAGAGTTGTAAACAAAAACCGTTGCTGGCCTTATACATGAATAACACTTATCCAAGTAGTTGGCCAAAATTTTAGAAATGTTTAAGGAAATCGTGAACGTTTATTTCTTTTAACACAACTTTCGAAGAAATCTTCAGCTTGCTCTTCTATCGAAAATCGCAAAAGAAGTGGAGAATGGGACAGGATTCCCCTAAGACAATAAATAAAGTGAAAAGGAGTCTCAGGGTCACAGAAGTATAGTAATAGAAGTAGTCGAACAAGCATTTAAGAAATATTACCGGAATAGGTCTTTTTTAAGAAAGAAATCAAACTTCTCAGTATATTTGTTATTACTATTATTAATCATTTTCAGCACACGTCACTTACAAAGGCCTACTTACACTTTATATGACTTCAGCGATATGGAATATAATGAATGATAAAAGTTTCTATTTTTGACCAAACTGGAAAGTTTCCTAGTTTTTATCAAAACTATTTATACAAATTGACATCATAAATTTATTACGGCTACAGTGCTCTGTTGTCATATATTTTGGTCTATCCAATATATATTTAACCCGTTTTTTTCTCTTAGTACAGTGCTACGGCCAAGTTTGTTATGCAGTTATGAAAATGCATATGTAGTCAAGCGATACTAGAGGTCGTCTTTTGTTTGGATAAATAATGATTGTTGTGTTAATCATGGCATTGGGTGATGTGCCGCACTTTGTTGCACCGCGTATTATCATTAAATTTATATGTACAGGAGGTAATAAAGTTGTTAATATTCTTCGCCGGTTTTAGACCCAATTAGAAGAAAAACTTCTTCCACGTGCTCAGGCAATTGAATGGTGTAATTCGTTAAGTGCGGCCACACACGTGTAATAAACACTTCTCATAATTCAAGAGAGCGTACTGAATTCGACCAATCGAAAGCTTATTCGAAAATACAGACTTATATCAATGGGTTAGCGTTAGTGTTCATTGTATTTAAGTTATCGTCCATGATAAGTGCCAATTTTTCAACGTTAGTGCATGGTGGATGCCAAGAAACTTGTTCGACGAATGGAAACAAAAATGCATTGTTACTTCTAAGGAACACCTCCAATGTTTTCAAAATAGACGATTTCCTGGCATGTATTACAACAGTCGGCAAGTCCAGGGTTCACTACTACCTCACTGAAAGTAAGCAGGCTAGCATAAAATGGCGTCACTCAGTTTCTTCGCTACGTAAAAAGTTTAAATCCCAACCATTGTCGGTAGGAAAAGTGCTGTCAACAGTGTTGTGGAATATGTAAGATCAAATTTTCGTGGATCTTTTAAAAAAATGGAGAGCCACAAGTGTGAAATATTACAGTTAACTACTCCTACTAGTGAAAGAAGTTATGAAAGCTAAAGTATGTGAACTGCAAAGTAAAGATGTACTGCTTTTACGGGATAACGCTTGCCCGTATACTGTCTGTTTAACTCAAAAGATGCTCATGGAATTGGTAAAGGAAGTGTTATTTCATACTACTTACAATCCCTACTTGTTACCCGGCGATTGTTATTTATTTTATCCACTCAAGAATTACTTGGGAGGCAGAAATTTACATCAGATGAGCAAGTAATTGAAGTGGCACAAACTTGGCTGCACACGCAATTAAAGAACTTCTTCTCCACTACAATACGTATATTGTTGGAGAAATGAAGTATATATATATTTTGATTGCATGATATCATTTTGAAAAATAATAGGTATTTCAATAATTTTATGCTTGTATACCGGTCGCTACAATAAAAATTCAAATCTATATTCCCCTCGTACTTGAAATATACTGATAAATAAATTTAATTGTTAGTAAAATAATTGATAAAGATACCCATGCATAAATTGAAGGTAGAGCTAAACACTGCAGCACAACCTATTTTCAACTGTCAGAAGCTAGTTCTTGATATATATCGGTTTAGGAGAATCCCGTCAGAAAAGTTCGTCCCAGAGAATGTACCGTCGTTCCAGGTTAAATCAACACAATTTTAAAATATAATTTACCTCGCCATCTCAGATGTTCATGAAATTTTATATCATGAAATTTTATACCTATTTACTATTCAAGTAGGATTAAAAGGATACCAAATTTCATCGATATATATATATATATATATATATATATATATATATATATATATATATATTTGTTTTTTTTT